>JASXSY010002036.1:0-29963 GCA_034509805.1 Sipha maydis
TTTGATGGGATCTTTTCTGATATTTGCTATACCAGTAGTTGGATTTAGAACACAATTTGTAAAGGTCATGTATTGTTTACGATTTCATGTCTTGAAATTTTATTTTAAGTTACATTAATTTTAAATAATATAATTAAAGAATCACTGTTTATGGACTTTTAGATGTTAAAAAAAAATCACTTAAATCAATTTATTCTTATTTATTAAAATTCTTATTTATTATTATTATTTATTAAATTGATAATTATTAATTATCAATTTATATTTAATTTAATTAATCAATATATTCTTTAATTCTGAAAAACCTTCGCTATTTGAAGATAGTTAAAATATACATGCATTGAAGAGTCATAATTAGAGCAAAAGACTTCATGCCTTTGAAAACCTTAAACTATGCATGCAGTTATTTCCTAAAAAATTAATTTATATACTATAACAGTATTCATTTTAAAAAAAACGTGTTTAATTAACTGATAGTAAGAAATAATAAATTTTTCTTCGATTTTTATAATTTTTTGAGTTTATTATTAAACAAAAATTTAATATTCCATTAAATAAAACATTTTTAAACTAAATATGTGAGTGTTAATATATATTTTGAATTAATTTAGTGCCAACTATCATGAGTATTACATTGAACTATTTTATATTTTTTTATGTTAAAAAATTTGAATGATCTGTTGTCTGGCTTCAAGTTGAGAAATAGATGTAGAAATAAATTCATAATTTGACATAATAAAAGCTAAACTTGTCACTAAATTATTTGATTTTAAAATAAGATTACTTTTTTAATAAATTCTGCATAGTTTTCATTAAAAATATCAATTATCTGTTTAATTATTTCGAAATGTTTTAATGTTTGCTATAGAATAAAATTACATCTATACATGTACCCTATCTGGAGTACATTAAAATAGGCTGCAGAGTTAAAAGAAACATTGAATGAAAACGATTTTAATGTTTGAATACGTAACAGTATTTTTAAAAAAAGACGTTTTTATACTAGTTTCTTATTTTTCCAGCAAGATAGTGAATCCGTGTGTTAAACAAATTACGTGTACTATTTTAAAATACAAATTTTGAATTGCTTTAACCGACTTAATTATGTAAAGTTATAACGTATGTATAGACATATGCCATACGTTGAGGCTATAGTAAGTTCATTGATTGATCAAAAAGTTTTTGAAAATACTAAAATGTTTTTTTTTTAAGTGTTCCAAATTTAATAAAAAAATACTACTATGTTCATTAACTGTTAAAATTCCAAATATTACGTTAGTGATAAATCATCCTTATGCGTCAGTAGATTTGTCAATTGTAATTCAAATTGTTTTTCCGTTAACACATTTTTTAAATTTTTTGAATAGTTTCCATAAATATGGACATATATATATATATATATATATATACACCTATATGTATATATACTTATATGGTCATATATATCAACATAGGCTTAATGGAGATTAGCTTCTTTTGGTATTTCTTTTTTAGTGTAAAGTTTTAAAATTCTGAAAAATATTTATATTCTAGTTTGTAAAATGATATATTTTTCGACAACATCGCTTTGTATAAGTTTTCATTCAATTGTTTTTTTCCGTGAATTAAGTAGATACGAGTTGTTGATTTTTCGTTGACTTATATTCATACCCAGATTAATACCCGGAATGTGTATTGCTGTTTTTATATGTTGAATTAAAGTAAATAATTTCTCAACATTAGACCTTAATATCACATAACATTTATAATATAATATGAATTTATCTGTTCAAAATATTGTTTTGCTGATTTCTTTTACAAAATCGTTTAGTCGATCATAAGATTTCGGTTTTGGTCCAGGCAGTTCCATGATTTTAAGAATAATTTTAAATCGTAAATAATTGAATAAAACTATTAGAAAACAAAGTATAATTTGTATACTGCAATATTTTTTCAAACCACCATATCAAATACATATATAATATTATATAAAATACAATAATAAATACATGAGAAATGATAGCTATTATGTATTGATGAAATTAATCTTAAATTTTTACAATCAAAAAACAAATTAATTTATTAAATAAATGATATGTAAGTTTTTATTCAAATAATTTTAATAATATTAGTAGTACGTTTCTAAGACAATATTCAATGATAGAGTATTATTTGTTTTTATTGGTTTAATTTTTTAATTAAACTGTGTACATTAAATTTCTTGATATTTTTCTAGGTAAATATAAAAACTGGAAATTGCATTTAATTTAGTACATCGTTGGTTTTAAAATTTAATATTTTGTTGTTTTTTTTTATTATCAACTATTATGACAACTGTTATGGTTATAATACATATTTTATAAGTTAAATTGGACATTTTAGTTGAAAAATAAGTAAGATATTAAAATAAACATTTTTTTTTTTTATCTATACTTAGACTTACTATAATATGGTGAGTTAAGATTAGTAATTATACACTTTGTAGTTTATGCAAACTCAAGTCTACTGAGTTCCTGTTATTAATTTTTTTTTCTCGACGGCCATCCTTGGAATAAATTATGTTTTTGTTTATTCAATATTTCATAAATATTATGATTCTTAAAATGGAAATTAAAATAAATATTTACACACTAATGCAATTTAAAAAAATACGATGTAAAATAAAATACATATCAATGATGGTCAAACCTTTAAAATTCATAATTAACTCTCAATGATGTTATTTCATGACCACTATAATCTTTATTTT
This sequence comes from Sipha maydis, assembly GCA_034509805.1. Lineage (NCBI taxonomy): Eukaryota > Metazoa > Arthropoda > Insecta > Hemiptera > Aphididae > Sipha > Sipha maydis. The sequence continues at coordinate 2,729 of JASXSY010002036.1, forward strand.
AATTAGCTGATTTATTTAAGAAATTCAATTCTTCTACCATTTTTTTTTTATAGCATATTATATTATACTACTACGAAGATTGTTATAAAAATGCTCTTCAGATATTAAGGAAGTTTTTAGTATCTCTGACTTTTGGAAAATCTGTTTATTTGTCACATAATTTGTCACTTTTTCCACGGTCGAATATGCTTATTATAGATTTCTACACTTACCTACTTCAAAGTATATTTGAAGCGTTATTTCTGAGTAAAAAAAAAAAATATATATTGTAATGTAAGCAAATTATGTTTATAAATAAGTAAAGAGAATAAAAAAATAATTTGTCAGTTGAAAGTATAATATATATATTTTTAGAATAAATTATATTATTTATTTTTATTGTTACATACGTGCATGAAAATATACTGGACCAAAACTTATTACTTCTTGTTAAAAGAACCTGTAAACTTATACATTTAGAAAAAAAAAAAAAATTGTACATGATGAACTCTGAAATATTTTGTAATTTTATAATTTACAATAATTCATTATTAGTAAAAATATTTACACGTGATTAGATAAATCGTACGTTACTCAAGTATATTGATGACATATGTATAATATGTTACATTGTATATATGAAATTAAAATACTCCGAAATATTATACTTTGTCATGAAACAGAGTATTTATTTTTTAAACTGTTTTTTCATCAAGAGAACAAAATTAATCTATGTATTAGTTGACGAAATCACGAATATAAACCATGAAGATTTTTTTTTAATTTTTGATCTTTTTTTCTGTAATTACTTAAACAGTTCATCGTACATAAAAACCATCTAAATGTTATCAAAATATTATTAAATTACCGATTTCATGAAAAGATCAAACAAAATTACGTTGAGTGGAAAAGTCAAGGTTAAAAAAGAACAACAAACGTCATTATTACATTAAAAATACTTGTCGCACTTGAAATATGATATACTTTGTTTATCTCTCGTTTATTATTCAGAAAATTGCAAAAATTCATATAGAAAATAATGCAATTCAATGTACATTTTTAGTTAAACAAATATAAAAATAAATTATCATGAAAGAAGTATTTACTGGAAATAATTTAAATTATGTCTAATTATTTTAATTAATAATGAAGATCATATTAATTATTTTGAAATTCTATGTGAATAATCAATATTTAGTAAGTATACGCACTTATACTAAGAATAAACTTTTAATAAATGTAAAAAAAAAAAAAAAAAAATGATGGATAGATAGGTTAGGTGTATTGACATAAGAGTCAGATGAGGCACAGTAATGAACGATAGATGATTATTTAAATAAATAAATTTGAAACCAGCAATTTTGAAAAATAATTCTGAGCAAAGGAGGACAAGTATTTTAGTATCTCCATGTCTAATAACAGTTTATACGGCTAAATAAGTATAGTAAATTAATCATTTGATAATCAAATTGGTTAACATGCTTATAAAAAAAAAATATTTATAAAATATTAGCTGAGTTATCAAACATCTAATGGAACAACAATAGCTGGTTTAAAAATAATTTTAATTAAATTCGTGTAATATTGAACTTAGTTTAGAGTTCTATAGATTTTTACAATTTACATTTTAAACGAGTATATAAGCATAATTTATAAAAAAAAATTACAGTTATTGATGTGAACTATAATAGATATTATTGGCTATTAAATACTAAAGATTTTTTTTTTAAAAAACTGATAAAAAATAAGCTAAATTTTGTATTTAACAAATCAAAAAAATGAAATTAGTTCGATATTCATTGGAAAGTTTATACACATAGAACGGTTTTTTCAAATTTATTTGTAAATTCTTAAGTATTCGAGTCAGAGAAATATTTTTATGTTTTCGATTTTTCGAGACAAGATGATGAAAAACCTATGATTGAGTGATTATAAAAGACGTATGATGAAAAAACTACGATCAAGTTATATTACAGTTCTTTACAAATACATTTTTGTTAACAGTTAACAGCTATATTAAATTAAACTATTTTATTTAGATACATGATATATCCCTTATGTACACAATTGATACAACTTAATTAAATACAGTGTAATATGAGATAAATTAGTAGATATGATATAAATTCATAATAAATAAATACATAAAAATACTTTAAAGTAAAAGTTATTTCACTTTATGTTTATTGTAATCATAATATGTAAGTTTCAGTTCTTGTACTTGTCAACTGTACTATACCTTATATTCAAAGGGCTCAAGCCCGTTAAATCAATAATAAAAGAATAAAAAATAAATAAAAAATAAGCTAGTAAACATTAGTTTAGTTACAGGCAGCTACGACTACAAAGAAATAAAACTATGAGTTAAGATAAATTAGCGGTTATGGGAAAAATGTAAGAACGTAAGGTCGTTATCGGAATCAGTCAATAGATACATAAGTGGTTCGTTTTGTTAGTGAGTTGTGGTGGCAATTTAAATGGGGAACATTTCATAAATGCGTATAAAACGAAAAGTACTATAAAAATTTACCAAGGATAGTAAAGTGGGAGAATCAATGTTGTTAAGTAGAAGATCATTGAAGAACTTTGAACTTAGCATATGTCCATGCAGTGAGGATATGTAAACCAATTGTTCTGACCACAGAAGAATAATCTTGAAGAAATGTATATGAAAATGTGGTATTGCTAAAGAAAAGCCAACAAATCTCAAACATTTGCTCTGTCGCGTTCAAGTTAGTTAGTTCCGGTTTCCGTATAAAGTACAATTCGCACTTATAAGTCATATATGTACTGACAGACACTGTACACTATTTGGTAAAATATTTTAATACTCGTATAAATATAATAATTCACATTTTCACGCTTCCGTTTCGTTCATATTCGTAACAAGCCCACAGAGTCCGTCCGGCATTCCGGGTGAGAATGTTTTGTCGAAAAAGCTGGTAACTGATCCAGTCTGAACAGGTTTGTATGTAAATGTAAATAAACAACAAACATATATCTGGCTGCTGTTATCCTTTGGAAAACCATTCGGCATTCACAAAAGTTTTAAAAAAAATATATACTTGAAAAACTTTTCTTTTTTTTTTTTTTGATTTTTTATATTTTTAATTTATACTTGCTGACCTATAATTGTTAATTGAACCTATCAAAGTTAACCTAGAATGTCTATATACATTGTTATACCAAGAATATTGTAATCATATGTACAAAGAATCTTACTGGAAACATAGTGTATCGAAACTGTACGGTACGATATCTGTCGGTACGTATTTGATTAGTGCGAATAATACTCAAGGATACCAGATAAAAAGTCTATATTCTAGGATGGGTAGAATTAGTTAAAACTAGTAAAACTTATAAGAAATAGTGCACACTATAAAGATTTAGGTGATCATATAATCGACAAATAATAAAAATTAATGAGTGATATATGATTTCTTGTGGTATGTTAGTGGGGATGAGAACACACATTATTTAATATCAAAAATACCTAAATCCAGTTTTGTCTGTTGAGTAAAAAATATTTTAACTATGAGAGTAAAGGTTCACTAAGCTCGGATGTTTCTAGTACTTTTAGTAGAACTTTATGATTGATTGAGCCAAAAGCTTTGGAGAAATCAGTGTACACGACATCAACCTGTGAACGTCTTTGAAGGGCATCAGATATGGAGTAACTCAATACTAAGTTGCAGGTAGATGTAGGTTGCCTGATATGAAATTCTTATTGTTCTTCGATAATTATGTTATTAACTGATCACTTAAAATAGTTTAGAACTATTGATTCAAATAATGTTGGTAAGTGTGAACAAATGGATATTGGTCGATAATTTGTTATAACTAATTGATTCTAGAATGTATGTTAAACAACTAAGTTTTAATTAATACAAATGGAAAAATACCCTAGAGTGCACGTCTGAAAAATAAAAAATAAATAAAAATTATACGATATAATATATCTTAATTAGAAAATAAATTGATTAGACATCACATAGTGCAGGTAATCCATAAAACAAGACTTTTACTGAGAATATGATATTATTGTACAAATCAAAATTTAAGCTTCCAAGATTAAGTAGATCCACATCAATAACTTCAGTTTATTGTAAAAACGGAGGAAAATTAAGATGAGAATTAATAAGCAGTATCCTTATCGTCAGTTGATAATGAACCATTTAGTTCCAACTCCTATATTATATAATTTGAGGATTGTTGTTTGTTGACAAATTTCCTAAAATTACGAGGATTATAAATAAGAGATATTTAGGAATAATGGATATATCTACAACGTCATTTTTTTGGATTCAGATTTGAAGTATGCCAAAGTAGTGAAAAAAAAGGTGAACTGAACATTTGAATTTCATATAGACTTTTATAGACTTTTATTTAAAAAAAAAAAAAAAAATGTTTGTTATTATACAGGGATGCGTAGCACAAAATAGACTAATAAATTACATTAAAAAACGTATTAAAAGCTGATTCAAAATTTAACGATGAAAAGGTAGAACATTAATCAAAGTGATTGGCAATGAATTTAATACTTCTAAAGTCAAAACTTTTAAAACTATAAAAGTCTGTGAATAATTAAAGTCACTTTGATTACTTCAAATATTATTGTTTTTGTAAAAACAATTGACCGCGAAAATTTCAGGAATTTAGAATATTCTGGTAGGCAGAGAAATAAATTAAGTCAGAATAATAATTGATTCATGAAATATTAGGTAGTTTATATTCACTAAAAAAATATATGTAAGGTTAGGATAAGGGTTTAAAAAATGTGTAATCAATATATGCGAATATGTATGATTTATACTATGTAGACGGGGAGTTCTTAGTTAAATATATATTAACTATAATTAAGTTATTTTTACTAAAATAAACGGATAAAAATGTGTTCAATATTTTGATCGGCAATAATAACATGAGAAAAAGAAATATCCTTACGTTTGCTAACAATAATCCCACCCTCTCTATGATATAGTAGTAGTGAAAAAACAAGTGCTGATGGCAAATGTAAATGATAAAACTGATTTGAATTATTAAAAAAATTCCAGAAAGTCGTGTTTCAGTAATAACAATAAAAATAAAAAGAACCGGATGGGCCTCGCTCTGCTGTACAGTTAGGGGTGGAGTGCACCTCGCTTATAGGATAGGTCATTATTATAATGGATTTGTTAAATTTGAATGCAATGATAGATATCATTGTTTTACATGTAATTTTATGTCAATATTCGATGTTCAAACGCTTATAAAAAAAAATTGTGAGTATGGATTTTAATAATTTTTGAATGAAAATAAGAACTACTTCTGTGGAATCTTCTATTAAATTTTCAAGTATTTTGTAGAAGCCAAATTTTTTTTATCACCGATTATAAAAATAAAATGTAAAAAAATCGAATATTTTAAATGACTATAAGTGGCTTAAAAATCAATATAATATTTTGAAAAAAATATTGCATAAAAGAAATACCAATCTTAACAGCTGGTAGAAATTTCAAAAATCTGCGACTTATACTTTTTGAATTATAACAAATATTTAAAATCGTCTGAGAATAAATCGCTATTTTTTGCAATTTCGTAAATATTTAAATTTCAAACAGTCATACAATTTTTTCCTCTTAGTCCGGTAGAAATTTTTTTAAAGATTTTTGAAGAGTAGCTCATAGATAACCTAGTGTTAAAATTTTGAACCTTAAGTATGAACAAAAAAAATTTTATGAATTTTTATCTACAAAATAACATGCAAATTATCGTGATTTTTACACATTTTATACAAATTTGAGAATTAAGGGCTTATAAAAAAAAATTGAGTTAACAGATCACCGATATTTTTTAGTTACGATAAGTTTAACTTATTATAAACCTAGTATAAAATTTTCAAGAGTTTTCGCTCAATCAATTAAATTTTATAGATGTTTAAAAACAAAAATTTAACAAAAATCGAAAATTTAAATTGTCTATAAATAAGTCAAATTATGTCAAAATACTTTGAAATCTTAACCATGTATAGAGAACGTCAATATAAAGATTTGGTGAAAATTTCAAGTTGTTGCGGTTTTTCATTTTTGAGTTAGAGCATTTTAAAAAAACCGATATCTTTGTCAGTCTAGAATATTATACAGTATATTATATTTTACATGTAATTTTTTGTCAATATTCGCTGTTTAAACGCTTATAAAAAAAAATTGTGCCTATGGATTTTAATAATTTTTGAATGACTTTAAGAACTACTTCTGTGGAATCTTCTATTAAATTTTCAAGTATTTTATAGGAGCCAAATTTTTTTTATCACCGATTATAAAAATAAAATGTAAAAAATCAAATATTTTAAATGCCTATAAGTGGCTTAAAAATCAATATATTATTTTGAAAAAAATATGACATAAAGGAAATACCAATCTTAACAGGTGGTAGAAATTTAAAAAATCTGTGACTTATACTTTTTGAATTATAACAAATATTTAAAATCATTTGAGAATAAATCGCTATTTTATGCAATTTCGTAAATATTTAAATTTCAAACAGTCATAACATTTTTTCCTCTAAGTCCGGAAGAAATTTTTTTAATGATTTTTGAAGAGTAGCTTATAGATAACCTAGTGTTAAAATTTTGAACCTTAAGTATGAACAAAAAAAATTTTATGAATTTTTATCTACAAAATAACTTGGAAATTTTCGCAATTTTTACATATTTCGTATCGATACATATATCGAAGCATTTTTACTGCCCCAAAACGTGTCGACAGACACAAAAAAAAAAAAAAAAAACACACATCATTGTAAAATCAATACATTCTTCACTCCGTTCAGAATCTAAAATTATAATCAGAGAAATTAAATTTGATATTAAATACTTTAGAGCGAAATCCACAGTAGATTTGATAAAATACAAAAATAGGTACATTATGGGTTACTTTTGATATGGCTGATTCACTCAATTTTTGAGACGCTAGCCTTTACTTCCGGAATGTAATTAGTAAAAATATTCCGTAGATCTGTTTCGTTACCATTCACTCTAAAATTGAACTCTGTATTGCATGCCCGTGATAGCTTGTATTATAAGACAGTTTTGTCGTTCACCATCCGAAGCTTGTCGTGGAAAAAAGAGCCAGAACCCTTGGTTGAATTAAATCGAAGGAGAAGATTGGATGCAGTATCCTTATTTTAAAAAATAATTGATAGTTGGTGGATAGATTTTTCATCCCGTACTTTGCCAAGGCATATTAGGTTTGAGTTTGTAGGAATGAAATTGCCAAGAGATTCGAGTATGCTACAGCAGGTCTGCATACCATGAACAGTTCACCGAGGAATGTCGTCCGAATTACTTTTCCAGCTCAAAGGTATTTTGAAGGACTTTAAAAACAACCCATGGTGATATTTGAGCACAAGAGGAGATATTAAGACTGGTCAGTTTATCTTTTAGAATGTAAATTTCCGATTGAAGACTTAAATGTTCAGCTTGTAGCTTAGCCTTTTGAGCTTGAATAAATGCCAAGTTCGATTCCAATCTTAGATCAAATTTAGCGGAGTTTAAGCAGCCATTTGATTTTCATTAGTATTGGACATCAGAGCAAAATTACTAGATGTGCTTTTAAGTAGGAGTTTGAGTAATTACAAATACTTAGGATTTTAAGGTGAAATTGATTTAGAAGTAATTAAATATAGGTAAATATTTTGATAATATTTAATTATCGTAATTGTTAGTTAGTGGTAGATTTATTAGATAATTATGCATTATGATAAGGTTTGTTAGTTATTTTTTGCGTTATTTTAGACTTAAAAATTAGTAAATCTATATTTTAAGAAAAATAAAAATAAAAAAATAAAAATACATTTTTTATAAACATTAAATTGTATAAAATATAATAGACTAATAAATTAAAAATAAGTGATAGTTATTGTTTATGGAAAATCTTTATGGGGTGAATTACTCGAGTAAAATACTAAATTTTGTTTGTAGTTTAGATTTACACAGGAATATCACAGTAAACAAAACGTGCTATGAGTAAAAATCATTAAAATATTGTCTATAACGTAAAAATAATGTTTGACAAAATCTAAGATAGTAAGGAAACTTACAAACATGAAAACAATATCAATAAAATCATTTTAAATAGAAAAAGTATAGTTACAATTATTATTTATAATTTAAATTCTGTAGAGGCACTAATTTTTGTGAAATTAAAATTATACAAATTACATTAATATACATATAATTATTGTTTAATTTAAGTTCGAGTTAAGATAGATCTGATGTAATATGTTAATTTAGACACATTCATGGCGTGTAAAATGCAGTACTGCAGTTGAAAAAAAATTTAAGGTCCTAAGTCAGCAGTTTTGCGGCATATAGAAATCAATTTAAACTTACAATTTGGTAGTAAAATTAATCGCATAACCCACATTTTTTTTAATATTTTACATTTTCAGAGTATGAGGGGAACCAAAATATAAAATTTCATGAGCATACATGTTGTCGTTTATGAAAGGTAGCAATAAATCAATGAGCAGTATTTTAATTATGTATACAGATTAGCTGAATTACCATTTTATTTTACTACGATCGTGAAAATAAGTGCTTTAGTGGTAGATGAGTATACGACTTTGTAAAATGTTTTGAGTCGCATTAGAGTTCCCGTAAATAAAAAATACTTTTAAATACGAATACTTGATTTTACTCGATTGAATCGAGAACTCAAATTTATTTCACTACTTTGTTGAAAAATAAATTTTATAACTTGGAGCCAAATATTTCCAATTATAAATTTGATGGTTTAAATTAATAAAAAAAGATTGTTATTGCTTTGATATTTTATTATCGTGATAATAATATTTTATACAAATTGATAACCACCAACAAAGCAATTCTTAAAACAATTACTTGATGAATTATCTTTATTTTTTTATTTTTTTTACCTACCTACTAATTAGTAAATAGTAAACAATTAGGCTAATTAGCTAATAAGGTATATTTATTATTTTAAAATTTTATATATAAAAAATTGCAAATTAATCGATTCAACCGATTTATTTTTATTGGTTCGTAATCGTTAAGTAGAGGTTTAAACAAAAAATAAAAGTTACGTACAATTTATTAGTAATACTATTTAAAATATTTTAGTTATTCCATAGTGTTTGACCTATTTTTGAATACCAGACCGTTCAAATTTTTGAGTACATAATTTCTTTCTAAAGTACTCGGCATTTTTTGAGTACTCAAATTTTTAACTCTACTCGATTTGAAATAATTGAAACATGACTTGACTTGATATCAAAAACCAATACTTATCCAACTCTACTAATATTTATGACAGTTTAAGTGACAATAGGCAAAAATTAAAAACTTATAATTTATGCGAAATTCAAAAAATAAAGTATTTGTAGAGTACTGAAAAATTTGGAAAATTTGGCTCGTACAAAATACTTGAAAATTTAATAGAAGATTCCACAGAAGTAGTTCTTATTGACATTCAAAAATTATTAAAATCCATAGGCACAATTTTTTTTTATAAGCGTTTGAACAGCGAATATTGATATAAAATTACATGCAAAATATAATATAATGTATAATATTCTAGACTGACAAATAATATCGGTTTTATATTGACGTTCTCTATACATGGTTAAGGTTTCAAAGTATTTTGACATATTTTTACTTATTTATAGACAATGTTAATTTTCGATTTTTCTATATTTTTCGTTTCAAAATAAAATATACTTTTTACAATATTTATAAATAACAATGTATTATATCCTAGACAAACATATTAACTCCGTTCAGAATCGTTATTCGTATACAATGATATCTATCATTGCATTCAAATTTAACAAATCTATTATAATAATGACCTATTCTATAAACGAGGTGCACTCCACCCCCAACTGTACAGCAGAGCGAGGCCCATCCGGTTCTTTTTTTTTTTATCTTACTCTTGTTAATCAAGAATATTTTTTTTCAAAGAGTTGTTAATTTTTTGTTTTACAAAATAATATTATAAATTTAATAAAAATATTTTTTAAATTAAATTTTCTTCGATTGCGATTATCTATATACTCGTTTACATAATATGTATTACATATGTATATGTATATATAAACTTTAAAATATGTACCCTGGTTATGGTATGTACTGTATAAATGCTCAGGCGATTCAAAGTAATTTCATATTGAGAATTATATATATAAATACATATACTCTGTAGAAAACGTTTACTTATTCTGATAAGACAACCATGTCATCTTTAAATATCTTACTCTCGGATGAAAACGGAATTCAAATTGGAACGAGTTTTCCTGTATAATAACATTTAGAACCACCAATCCTTCATGATTCGGACGTTATAAACGGGAGCTGCTGAATATTTCATCGGATTCCGAGGGTCCATGACAACTGGCTCAAAGTCACTTAATGACTTCTCGCCAGATGCTTTCGAACAAAACGAACTGGACAATTTCATTTAATATTAGACCGACTTTACAATGAAATTTCAGTGTCTTTCGCACTTCATTGCTAAAAAATAATTTGATAAATAGTAATTAACTAGACAATATATGAATATCTATAGAGTAAGAAGAATAGTCAATCCTTTTTATTTACTACATTATTAGAAACTCATAAAATATCATGAATGCATGCAATGTATCCCGTTACATCTTATTCAAATTAAGTTTAAATATTTATTCATTTGACAATACTTCATAAAATTGTAATATATTAAACCGTAATAAAACTAAGTATTATAAAACGTATATAATTAAGTTTATATAATATGAAAATTAATGAGAAAAACAATACAGTATATTTGTATTGAAGATCTATAATATCAAGAAATAATTTAAAAAATAACGTGTGGAAAATATAGAAATCCACCTATAGATACATATCCACAGATAACTAAAAAGATAACTTTGCCATAGCAAAGCATTTAAAAAACAAAAAAATCATATTAATTGTTCGGGTGCCCATAAGCTGACAAATTGTGATATACTAACCAATTATACACAATTATAACTAATGTGATTGCATAGTAAATCCCACAATTAATGAACATTTTCGAAAATGATATTAATTTACAACTATAAAATGTTCATATATTACTAATTTATTCATGTAGCTGTTTATTACAAACGGGAATAAAAATGTAGTAGTCCAAATGTTAGTTACAATATACATAAAAGAGACATTATTATAGTCATGAAAGCCACGATAAGTATCAAAAAAAATAACATGATCATTTTTCTCAATAATATTTATAAATCAACATTTTAAGTTATTTGTTTTGTTAAGTTTTTTTCTTTGTTAAAAATTCTCAAAATATCATAATTTATGTCAAAATAATTGAAATAATTTTTAAAAATTAAAATTAATTTAAAGAAATAGGTAAAATAGTTTTATAACTGCTATACCACTTAATTAAATTATGAAAATTTGTTGTAGAAAAATTAGAATTACCATAGTCTTTATTTGACAAAATATTAAAGGAAATTTTAAAACTTGTCATCATTAGCTTTATTTTTTTTAACTATGTACATTTTATATTCAGATTTTAAAGAACGTAAAATAATATTAATAATTTATAATGATGTTGATGTATTTACATGCAACCGAAAAAGTAATAATTCTATTTAAATAAATAAGAGATTTGTGACATCAAACGACATGTCGTATGAATAAAAACAACATAATAATTGACATGATCAAAATCCGTTTTAAAATTTACCCAAGTATTGATAGAAAGTATAAAATCTAATAATTAACAAAAAAATATATTATCTCCCTTTAGCTATTGTTGAACCTAATATTTACAAGAAAACGCTGTACCGTGAAAGGTTACAGTATACATTCGGTTCAAATGACGAATGTGAAACTTTCATATTTTGTTGCGTATTAACATTTATATATGACACGTGATAATACAACTAAAGTGGTGTATTTCTAGTGTCGTGTACAATATTTGATTGTTTCTTTTATTGTTTCGTTTTCAACAAACGATACAAAGAAATTTACACTGTCCTTCAAATAATTAATACCTAACCGATTGGATTAAAAATAAATTTAAATGTTTTCTATTTAAACTTCCATCGACAAAAAGAGCTGTAATCCATTGCATAATTGGTATCGAAACCTCAAAACGAAAACGTTTGAATTGAAATCGTATCCATTACAACATTTTATGTAATATTCAGACCTCAGAAATAACTCATAATTTTAAACTAGGTATTTACAAAAAAAATATTTATAAATGTGTATCATGCAAATTTAACAAATGATGTTATTCAAATGAAATATATAAATAAAGTATAAATACAAATCCATTTATACTGCAGTGATAATATATATTATATTTATTATATGTTGTATATATTTATAAATATTACGTATATTTTGCTAATATAAATTTATCTTTGGTCTTAAAATAATATTTGGGTACTCAATCAAGAAAATATTTGTTTTATATTATTATTGTAGAAAGGTGCCTATATTGTTATTAGTTTATTAATTTTTTTTTAGATTCTGAACGGAGTGATGGAATCTATTGGTTTTACAATGATGTGTGTTTTTTTTTTATTTTTAATTTTTATTTTTGTGTCTGACGACATCTTTTTTGGTAATAAAAATGCTTCGATTTGCTTATGTAGCAACTTTTCTGAAAGGAAAGTGAATCTAGTTGGTACTTTGGGAGGTCAAAAGTAAAAAATTTTCAATATTTTTTAAATGCGACGGGAAAAATCCTAAAAAAATAAGGGAAAAACGGGAGTTTTTACGCAAAACCAGTTTTCGACAAAATCAAATTTTTTATTTTGCTATAACTCAAAAACTAATCGATGTAAATACTTGAAATTTTTACTGAATGTTAAGATTAGCGTTCTCTATTTTGACTTTTATTAAGCTATTTATAGACAATTGAAATTTTCAATTTTTTTAATTTTTTTTTTTTAAAATAACGATTAAATTTTTTTGGCCGGCCAGAAAATCTTGAAAATTTAATACAAGGTTTCTTATAAGTTGTTTCTTAACTGATAAAAAAAAATCTAAAATCATAAGTCACAATTTTTTTTTATAAGTGCTCAAAGTTCCAAAATATACTTATTACAATATTTATAAATAACATTGTATTATATTCTAGACAAACATATCATCTCCGTTCAGAATCGTTTTTCGTATACAATGATACCTATCATTGAATTCAATTTTAACAAATCCATTATAATGACCTATCCTATGAAGAGTCGCACTTCACTCCCAAGTTTACAACAGAGCGAGGCCCATCCGGTTCTTTTTTTTTTGTGATGACTGTGTTATAATATTTTATTAATGTTCAGGACAGGATTGAAGAATGTTAGATCATGCACTAGGAACCCGAAATATTTTGTCATGTTACTATAATTACTAACTGATCCGTAATATTTATTTATGTATAAATCACATTATTAAATATTTATTAGTATTTAAAATTTGAAAAATAAAAAATAGCGAAGTAAATAATCAATAATATAATTTTACACAATTATAAATACTGGTATTTATATATAAAATTACGGCTCTAATGTCCAATATTTAAAAAATTACATGTAACAATGTTGTTCTACTATGATAAAATATAAAATAAGTTTAACAAATAGGTCATACAAATACAATCACATAATAACTCATGTTATAATGATGTTCTGATTAGAAGTATTTTCTAAAAATATAAATAAAAATAAGAACGTATACACTGCTATATATATTAAGTACAATTATATAATTTTAAATTCTAATGGTTGTCACACACATTTACAAAACAGAATCATTGTGAAGATTGGACAAAAATTGAACAAAATATTAATTAAAAATAATTTAAATCATTTGCATTGCACTATGCAAATAATAGTAATTAGTTTGATACTATCGCGTAATAACGATTTTTTTCGGTAGATTTATTGATAAAAATTATTTCGCGCATTTCGGTTATACAAACACTGTATACCAACCAGTTTTGTTGTGCCAAGAGGGAGCCAAAAGACTATAGATGCACCCATAGGTTATGTATGTATTATACTCGTATGCAACTATTTGATACTTAAGTATCTTATAACTTAAATAAACTTATGAAAAAAAAAAAAAAAACTTAAAACAAAGTATTTTAAAATATTGGTACTAACTAAAATTTAGTTAGTACCAATATTTTAAAAGTTACTAAATGTTGACCAATAACGGGTGTTTGTTTTTGGTACATAAACGTATTACTTTTACCGTGATTATCACTATATTTTTTATGGTTATCATGAAAGTTGTAGCAACCCTCGTCTAACATTATCATTTTATAATCACTGTAATTATCATACCCCATTATGTCGTGACGATACTGTCACAGCTGATCACCTTTCATTTGTTATTATCTATCATAAATTGTATTTTAATAAATATTATTTAAACTATTTTATAATACTATAAATACATTTATACAGTTGGTGGGAGAAAAGGGAGCGAAGGTTTAACTCTAAAAATTATTTTTGCCTAACTTGCCTAAAAATGTGCTTAGCCCCTCTCATTTAAAAATCTTTGCCACTGATACCGAGTACTCGTATTAGCAATTATCTTATACAGTCTTTGGTACGGGATAAAAAGTTTTCCTACCATGAATACCTTTGATTCCATTTGACTACCACTTTAAATTCAAACGGCTACAGTTTTCCGTCAAGGTTTACCTTACCATTACAATTAATATAACTCAAGGACTGTCTTTGATAGTAGTGGAAGTGGATTTAAGAAATGACTGTTTCTTCCACGGCCAATTATACGTAATCTGTTCATATGTAATCTCTACTGGTATTCCGATAAGGAATTATAAAAATAACATAAAATTCTAATGTAGAAAATTATTCCTCTTCAAAAGCTTTACCTTGAGTATTCTAAAATTATATTTAAATAAAATACACATGGGCAAATCAGAGTAATTCAGCTGTATAATAATATTATATATTTACGGGTGGCGTTCTACAAACGACAACGATTTACGCACCATAAAATCGAGTTATAATATTATTTACGTACATATGTATACCTGTATGGTTGTAAGAGTATGACAAAAATACACCCACTCATTAAATCATTAAAATTCACAAAACGGTTAACGTTGGGATGCATGTGCGTGACCAGCTATTTCGGTTTATCACCAAAAAGAGCATTCTCTAGCGACCGTTAATATCCATAATTAAAATTAAATCAACGGGCTCTGGTGGATGCACACAAGTAGATAATTGAATGAACCCATTGGCATGGTGATGTTGTTATTTTGAAACAATAACTCCTTAAAAATTTGGTAGCTGGTCGGTAAGTGTGTATGGTTAGTTCAGCTATTTATCAAAATGTATGGCCCATAATTATTTTATTGCGGCGGCAACAATTGGATGAACAGAACAATACCTTTATTTTTAATTCAACCTCGAATAAAAAACTTAGCCCACATAATATTTTTATTACACAAAACCATCGAAAATGAACATGTTTGTACCCAATTTTAGATGGAGCTATTTTGAATATTTGAAATGAAACTATGAAAATTGCATTATTTTCAACGTGTAATAACATGTTAAATAGTTTTATTGATATTGATAAAATGATACCACATTAGATGTTTTCTAAAGATTCCGAACAAATTAATTTAGATAAAATACGTTTATTAAAATATAAAGTTATTAGACAAATTAATAATTACTAGAGAATTTTAATTAATATGAATAATAATTTAAATCGTTGGAAATTAATCCATAATAATAATTTAGAACTAGGTTCTAATAAAAAAATTAATCATAGTTATACAACCAATTCTATGTTCTTTTGTTTAATACATCACAATAAAATAATATTTTAGTAAACATTTGAATTTATAGAATATTGTCTATGGTTATGAAATTGTATTCATTTCATGAGATAAAATATTATTATTTTTTGGAATTGGAATAAATTATATTAGATTCATTATAATTATTAACTGATTAAAAAAATAACCCACTTGTATCATGAAACGAAATATTTTTACAGTAATGAGTAAATTAAAAAAAATAATTACAAGCAAAAATTATTTGTTATATACTTGTTATACATTTTATATATATATATATATAAAAAAAAAAAATACAATGTAATATTAAACATCGTCGCATAAAAAAAAAAAAAACTAAACATTTTGATAGATACATTTTATCTACAGCTAATTTTTAATGGTTCATTGTAGAACTAAATGGATTTTCATATCATATTTTAAATGTTCGAAAAATATATGATTTAACCTATGATGAATATTCATGTATTTGGACTTAACATTTAAGTGGAATTTTAAAATGTTAGTATTGGCTTCATAAAATAACATATATACATATATAATACATAAATATCATACTGTTAATCGTTTTCAGCAACAAATATTATTCCTATGTAATGTATATAAATATAAAGTCATTGTTCCATGTTACACGTTTGTTTGTTTCCACGAAACTACTGCTTTGATATTTTGCTATTCAACACGTCTTGATTTTTAAGTCGTATATGCTTCACAGTGTAAGAATTCGGGTTGTACTTTTTCAGCCATGGGTTTTTTTTTCAAGGTAGTATTTTCTCGTAGAACCCCAAGAAATATTTAATATTAAGTTTTATTTGCCTGTGTTCTATGAAGCATGTTGCACGTGATATGTATATATATATATATATATATATATATATATATATGAGGGAATTTAAAATGGGATAGTATATATTATTTATAATATTATTATATACCTGACAGGGTAATAATTGAATGGGTATGCGTATTATCTAAAATTAAATTACTTTAGTTATATATTTTTTTTTTATCAGGATTTAAACACTATTTGTACTCGTATCAGTGAATTATACTTTATTCGACGGAATATTTGCTCGTTGGTTTAAATAACGATAAATAGTTTTTAAATTATTATTATTTTTTATGGTAAAACGAGCGGAGTGCTTGAGACACAATTTCGGAGCCCAAAGGGCTTCGTGAAGCACAGTTTGGGAATCGCTGGATTAAAGTTAAGAAAAAAATAAGCTATGTAATACGCGACGAATAAAAAAAGTGCCAACAATATTATAATACAATAGCTACATGCCTTTGATCGGTTTAATGGTATATTCATTAAACGACGCGTTTCCTGTGTTTTGCGTTTCCACCATCAATCATCAGTTACAAATCAGCTGCTTGATCGCTTGTCTCCGGCCTGTCAACGTGCCGCGTAAGACCCCCCTCCAGTTCCTTATATTTGTAAAATTCCTTGTGTACTTTCGACGAGAAACCTATTCGACCAAAATGATTACATTTCAATAGCTTCCAATGAAACCATATGATGGTATTCGAAAATTTCTTATGATTACTTCAGGCTTGTTTTCTCTCATCTTGTGACACTTTTGAAAAACCTAATCGCATTAAATATTTAAATATTATATATGCATATAAATGGTAATATATTATTTCTAAAACGTGAACAAATATATGATTTTTCAAGACCCCTATTGAAACTTGTTTTTAATATTGTTTTTTTTTTTTCATTGGATGAAGTTTATACTTTAAAAAATGCATACTAGAGTAAGTAAAAAATTGAAACTTTTGAAAATGCATGATAATTATTATTTGATTTTAAATATTGCTTCTGATTAAATATTTAGTTACAATCAATAAAATGTAGTTAATACAGTAAAACACCAAGATTCACTCTACTTAATAAAAAATTAAATATACAATTTTTCATCTACTGTTCAGTAGTATTATTTTTTGAGGGAATGGAATACTTTTTTTTCTTATAAAAAATGAAATAAAAAATTATTTCACAAATAAACTATGAAATATTTTTATTCTTGATAAAAATCTAAGGTTTATATATATATATATATATGTTACCGTAAATGTCCGATCACTAGGTAAACCTAGGTTTTACTGTTTGTACTCAGTAAATGCTGAAATTCTAAATTTTAATCGGGCTTTTACTAAACACGTTGTGTACATCCTAGGATATACAAATTGACTTAGTAAAAGCTGATCAATACACGACACATAACATTTAAGCTGCGTAAAAATTATAATTATATATTATTAAAACAAACTACTGACAGTTATTTAAATTCTTTATACAAAATAAAAATCATTTAAAAACAGAATCATTAAAAATTAATAAAAAAAAATTTTTTTCTTCATAAAAATTAGTAAAATTGGTGGGTAGTTAGAAAAAATTATTTAAAATTTTTATTTATTTTCATATGTTGTACTATTATGGCACCTGCTATTACATAATACATTTTAATGGCGGCATTTGCATTTTTTAGTTGTACATTTTTTCTGGCAATCACACCTCAAAAATCCTTGCCCGCCTGATAGTGAAAGTTGAGCAACAGCTTGGCGTATACTTGTTGTTGTATTTGGAACATCGGATATTGAAATAAATTTTTCTTCGCATAAAGTAAATTGATTTCTAGTGAATAATTGATTTAATGTCCCAACTTTAGATCCTAATCGATAAAATTCTTCGTCAATAATTTCAACAACTACCGCCAATAATGTGCGGGAATCAATTTTACATCGATCGAAATCTGGAATTTTCACTCGCACTGTTTGACCAATTAATGCAGCAGGAAAATTTTTATTAGATATTGTTTTCATTTTTTTTGCTTGTTTTTCCAGAGATTGAAGTGACTCTTCTCGTTGATGCATTTTTATTTCATATAAAAATTTAAATAACTGTCAGTAGTTTGTTTTAATAATATATTATTATAATTTTTACGCAGCTTAAATGTTATGTGTCGTGTATTGATCAGCTTTTACTAAGTCAATTTGTATATCCTAGGATGTACACAACGTGTTTAGTAAAAGTCCGAATACAATTTAGAATTTCAGCATTTACTGAGTACAAACAGTAAAACCTAGCATTAATTAGTAAAACCTAGGTTTACCTAGTGATCGGGCATTTACGGTAACATATGTATATTAATAATATGATATGTGTATGGTATTTTGTATACTATTTACTATTCATAATAATTTATGTTGAAAAAATACCATAATTGATAATTCCTTGTAAATTAATTACATAATTTACATAATATATTTTTAAATATTGATATGTATCATATAAATTTATAAATGCAATTAAAAAAAAAAATAAAATAAAATTCAATATGAAACTTTGTACTGATTTAAATGAAAAAATAAAAATAAAATCACATAAATTTTCAGATTTTTCCAAGTTTTCACTCACAAAATTGAAAGAAAGGCCTTAATTATAATTAAATTACTACATAATAGGTAAGAGAAGTTGTGTTCTTTGCTAATGGTAACATAAAACGTATTTAATTATAACTCGTTTATTATAAAATATCTTTACTCTATTTGAAAGCTACTTTTACACAATATAATTAAGTCACGTAAACTTCTGTTATAGAGTTACAATTTACAGTTATTATTAAATGATCAATACATCGTCTATGGACTAGTATCAAATTTCATTCTTATCCATTTGTTAGTTATTTTTAAGATATCTGGTTTAAGTCAATTAAGCTACAGTTAATAATATATTCTCATTCAAAAAATATAAATCAACATGTCAACAAGATATTTATTATCCATATATAATATATATATATATATATATATATATATATATGTATATTTATTATTATTATTATTATTATCAGTGCTGATCTTAGATAACTTAAAATGTATTTTGATAAGGATAAAAGATAATAAAAATGAGTATTATCTAGATAAAAAAATAAATAAACATGAAAACGTTTTAATTTATTTTTATTAACTACATAAATAATATAGGCATATAAGTGCATCAAAAACAAGTATATGAAACTACTGGCACTATAGTAAATTAACAGTAACTATTGTAATACATAAATTATAGTTTTTTATGAATGGGTTAAATATTTATTTAATATAAGTATTACTCTAATATGACTTAAAAAACTTCTAGTCGATCATTTTTCTCCACTTATTGTCTAAGGACAACTAATATTGGGCTGTCATATGTTTACCATTATCCATTATGATTTTGAAATATTTTCCATCGAATAGGTATGACATAGTTTTATTTATCGGTTCTATTAATTCAAAATGATTTTCTTCACTGTTTTCACATAATTTGTATTTTTTATGATTTAAATTAATTACGAATTTTTCTAATTTTAAAATGGTAAAGTAAAACTAACCGATAAGTTATAACTTTATATAATTATTTTAATGAATGACCACTGAAATATAACAATAGTGAGAAAATAATAACGACTATAGTCGGGTGGAGATGATTAATTGAAATAAAATGAACATAATGTGTTTTATACTTTCACAGAATATATGAAATCAGAATGGTCACTTGTTGATGTAAACAATATTCAGTCATCATAATTATAGAGTCCTAATTTCTTATAACTTTAAAAGTGATAACATTTATTTTGTGGTAATTGTGTTGAAAACAATGAATTTACTGCATTGTTTGTGTGTATACTGTTTATTAAACCATGTAATATATGAAGTGTACTCATAATACATGAAATGTCTCTCTGTTGGGACTCCATAACAATGGCTGAATGATTTTTGAATTCTCCTATGTTACCTGTGTAAAATTTAATCAGTGACCATTCTGATTTCATATTTTATACTGTTAATTTTATTTGAATAATATTTTTTACAATCGTAAATACTTCACAATGAATGAATACAATTTTAAACTTAAAAATATTTGAATTTTACTCGTATATACCAATATATAATTAAAGGCAGAATCAGAGTAAGTAATTTCTCTATTTGACTTTTGTATAATGCAGTAACGATTATACATGAAGTTTGAGTTGAAGGGGGGAAGGGGTGAAAATAAAGCCAACTCATCCTTTCCCTAAATAATTTTTATGTATGTATATAATATATAAAGTAATATAATTTGTTGTTGGGCAAGTGATATACTAAATTAATAAAATAAATCAAATCCAAAGAGGGAATTCACCTACAGCCCTCCCCTATAACCTTCACTATTATGTATATCATGCAGAAATGGAGACATATACACAATGACATTATGTGATAAGCCAATAATATCTTGTGTGTGGTGTGTCTGAGTATCTACTGAGTAGTGACGTCTGGTAACAAATAATTAGGGAATAAAAATAATATTCATGATTGTAGTATGAATGTTATTAAAAATGTTTTCTGTTTTCTAATTACTTATTAATTATTACAGATTAGACTAAGATCATTTTTAATTATTTTGTCATTGCGTGTAAAAAATAATCATTACATATTAATTTAACTATATACCTAAAATATTATGTCAGATAATTATTTCTCCAACTATCTAGATAAGATAAAATATAATTAAATATTTATCTAAATAATGCTCAACACTGATTATTATCTTTAAGATAGTATTTTTATAAATTCGAAATAATTAATTAAATTTTAAATAAAATACAATTCGTTTAAGTAGGAATAAGAATAACACATATGATAACTTATAATTAATTTTTGTGCGATTTTGAAATGATGGAGTTATAACGTTGATTGTTGATCAGTTACTTTATTTATTTAATAAAATAAACTCATTTGCCTATATTTCACTTTTATTTGATTAAATTTAATCGCTTTTTTACATTATACCTTAAATATTGCAGTAAATGGAAGGAAACAGAAGGTGAGTTAGGTTTTGTTATTTTAGAATATTTTATACTTAGTGTGTTATATTTTTTATACTTGTATCTTCATACGTTTTGAATACGATGTAGTGTATAATCGATCAGGAAAAAAATAATTCATGCTTGATTGAAAAGTTAAATAAATTTACATTTAAATAACATTTAAATCTATATTAAATAAAACATACATTTATGATAATGAACGATTAAAAAATTTAAAAACGGCTAAACTAAAAGTTATCCAGGGATAAGACCTCTATTTGAATGATTGACACGAATAACGTGATTCGGAAATTCTATACGATTAATTAGGTTGAGGAAATAGAAGGGTATTATAACAATAAGAGACTATTAACATTAAATTAATTAAATTAATTGATTTGAGTATGGAAATGAACTGAATTGGAATTTTTACTGCATATTAAACATTTTATAAAATAGTCTTTATGGATGTAAGTATTAAAAACGAACTCGGAGCAGAAATAATTAGGCGAAAGTAAATTGTTTGACAAGTCTGTAATATTTTTAATTGTGTTGATTTAGCATAATCTCATTAAAATTGGGCATCGTATGTATGAGTTGGAGTTAAAATTTATTTATAAACATTAAGTTATTTTTTATGGGATTTTTGAAATTATGAAACAGTTCATTTAAATTATAACCTAGCCTGTAATGATTTTTTCTTAATTAAAAGTTATAACCAATATTTATTATTTTTCTAAAAATATACTAAAATATTTTACTTACATCATAAAGGGAACATAGATGTAAATATTTGAAACCTGAAGATATTTGTAATTTTTTAAAGAGTTAAAAAACATAAAAACATTTATCAGTGATTATTTTTATTTTTCAGTTTGAAGATCGACAACTAGATCAAGGTAATATTGAAATATTTCGAATATTTCACTTAGATACATATAAGAAGTTATGATTGATGATTCTTCAATATATACAGCTTTTTTTTTTTAAAAAAAAAATTGTATTTGCAATTAGTTTTGATAATTATATAACAAAAAACATAGGGGATAATGTAATATAAAAGGAGAAAAGAAAAAAAATCAGACGTTGCTCATAAATAGTTAGAGGTAATATACAATGAAATTAAAAATTCGATATGGTTGAAAAAAGATAGAATATTAGGAATAGTATATTTTTGTTGGTTTGAAAGAATATTTTTAATATCAAAGGGAGTATAAGAGAAATGGAAAAGGAACAAAATATGTTTGTAATTTGGTGACATACATGGCACACATTAAGAGTAAATGATTAATGTTACAAAATAGTATAGAGTGTACAGAGGAAAGAATTATTCAAGAAAGTTTAAATGAATTAAAAGGAAGTAATGTATGACCAAAGCGGAGACGGAAAAACGATATTATATATTTCCTAGAGAGATTGTGATTGTGAAACTAGAGTAGTAGTATGTGATGGTTGAATATATGTTTCTATATAAGGTGATGAAGTGAAGTGGGAGTGAATCTCAGTATCTGAGGTATATGTTGGTTGTACAAATCTTATGATTGGAAATAAAATCAGACTATGGAATTTTCGCACTTGTACGGTATCTGATGGATGCCTAAAACTTTACTAGCTTGTCAGCAAATCTTTTGCCCGTAATTCCATTATAACCTGGTACCCATATAAATTGAATGTCTGTACCAGTTTCTCTTAGAGAAAATACTATTTTTCTGATAATCATAATAAAAGGATAAATTTGTGTTTAAAAACATTGGAAAAAAGTGTTTGATAGTAGAAAAGTGAATTAGTGAAAAAGAGATATTTATTTAGTGGTAAGGATAAGATTGAATTTAGAGCTTCAATATTACAAAGTATTTGGCTATGAATGGTGGTTCGGTGGATAGCATTTTATTAGAAAAAGAAACGTGAAACTTCAAGGTGTAAAATTAAAACCCAGCCTATAAGGGAAAGACGGAACCGTACGTATAAATTAAGATGAAAAACGGGAATGTATTATAGATAAAATCGAAAATAATATTGTAACAAAATTAGGTGGTGAAGATATTAGAAAAGTTCGTATATGATTTAGAAAGTTTTTGTAATGTGGATGACAAAGGAAAGAAGTAAAGATTGGAAGCTGGTTTATTCTGGTAAAAGCTTATTTAATGAATGACCTTTATCTGAAAAGCATAATATATTTTTACAAAAATAAATTAAACATTTTTATTATAGATCTCAATACGAGTGTTTTTGTTTCTACAACTTTGTGACTTTCCTATTTCAATTTATTAAAATTAAATCAATTATATTGAATAAAGTGTACATACAACCCTATTTATTGAGGTCATGTTGAACGTATATTGTACTCCAGATTAACTTTGATATGCTAAAAATACTAATTGTTATCGAGAATTAACAATTTAACAATTAACAAAAACACCTGAAAAAAAGTGTATTATATAATAATAACTGTCACTATTTATTAGCATCAGACAATTTCGTAAATCCACAATACACTCAAAATGATTGGATCTATACACATAGGTATTCACTGTACATATAAATTAAATATATATTAATGCATAATTTCATTATAAATGTTAAGTATAAATAGTAGCATAGTTGGAGCTCGATTAACGAGTAGAAGTGTTATAACGTAAATAAATACTATATTTTTTAATTACCTGTTTGCTCTATGTATTAACTGAGATAAAAACATCACCAATACAAAATTCAAAGAGGTGGTAAACTAACTATCCCCCTTCTTAGCTATGCTACTGAGTGTAAATTGTTTAGAACAGTATTGTGCAATGTAAATATTATAAATTGCGTACAGTATTTTTAGTTTAAATTCCATGCTACTAAAGTATATAAATTATTTTATTATTAAAATAATTTTAAAGAATATAAGTATTAAAATATTAACTTCGTTATACGTTTTATCAGTTAATACAAACAGTGTTAGATAAAATTGCTTAAAACATAATGTTTATTTTGAGATTTCGCCTAAGTCCTCTTCAGTGATTTACTTCTATGTTGATATATGACCTAATTGGGTGTTACAATATCGAATATAAGCTCTAACTCAATCGTTCCTCATGACTTTTTCATTCACATACCTTAATTTCACATTATTGCTTTACGTATCTTGAATTGTAAATTTGTTTATTTTTACATAGGATCGTTAAGAATATTTTTTATTTATCTAAATAATGTACAAAGAGTGTAAGTAATAATTTATAACCATTCTATAATATTATCATTCAATATTAAATAATTAAGAATTCTGATTTTTCCTCCTTCATTTGAAAAAAAAATATTTAAAAATAATTTTACATAGAATTTAGTAGTATTTATAGAAAATAATTATTTATGTGTATATATTATTAATTATAATACACGAGAGGTGGCAATTATTTATGATTTCATAGCATGGCCCATACATGGACCATAAGATCAAATCTATTTTTCTTAATAATATTAATTTAACAATATACATATTGGTTATTAATATGCTGTATAGGATTGTTCTCCATTGATTGCCTAATATTCTATATTTATTTATAAATTATGTCAATTGATTATATTATATAAATAATTGTTATTATTCTAAGGACATGAAGTGTGCTATTATAATTGTTGTATCATTGTTTCAAATAAATTGTTAGGACCGTAACGATTACGTCACATGTAGGTACTCAACTAAGTAACTGTTCAGCATTGGCAGATAGGAATCCCACTGTTTTTTATTTCGAGATTTTATTTTGACCCAAGAACACTCAACTGTATTAGTGTGAGCCAAAGTATTAGGATCTACAAAATAAATGGAATGATTCATGGTCATGTGTTGAAAATTTATATCAAGCCTTTAGTAGGAGTGCCACAAAATTAGTGATAGTGAATTAACGGAAAAGGTTCAAGACCAGTCGTGTTATTGCGTGTAACTGTTATATAAGATACACGCAATAACACGACTTGTGTTGGACCTTTTCCTTTTCTTTTAACTGTTATATAAGACATTTTTTTTTCTTTTGTATTATTCAGAATATTTCTTTAAATTTGGAGAAATATTATGTTATGTATATCTTTAATATGCTTGGAATAATGTTTAAATATGTAAATATTCAATATTATAATAAAAATATAAATTTATTTTAATTTTAAATTATTATTATAAATTTAAATTTTGAGGTATCTAATGTTTTATATAGTTGTTTAGATAAATATTATTTTATCTGTTTATTTCTAGATAAATTCTATTTCTGCAGTTTCTATGTATGTCAAGAAAATTTTAAGTTCAAATATCTTATATATATATATAGGGTTACCATATTTTATTTAACGAAAACGGGGACAAATTTTTTCCCATTTTTTCTCGTTTAAAAAAATTTATTTATATAATTATCATATACTACTGCGACGTCTTCTAACCGGATAGAAAGTCTGAAAGAAACATTGTTTATAGTACGGTTACTGTGATTAGCTCATTACAACTGACAAAATATTAATTAATGGTCGATTCCTTTAGCAATAACTACAACTATCATGTGGAAACAACAATACGAAGAACCTATTCGACAAAAAAAATTTAGTTGGGAGAATAATTAAAAACAGATTTCGTGAGTAAATTTTATTTTATCACGACAATAATATTATGGTTGTTTGAACTAGAGTTTAATAAAATACAAACATACATTATTAAAGAATCATTCCGGGACAATTTGCTGTCTCGAAACAAATCATCGGGATACCGGGACGCCAAACTCAAAATCGGTACTGTCCCGGCCAAACCGGGACGTATGGCAACCCTATATATATACAGCTAATTGTTTATTATCTAACCACAACATTGCTCTTAGAGTAAAATATTAATATTATACGAAAAATGTTGTAAGTGGCATATAAGTAAAATAATTGTATTTTTTTGTCATTTGCAGTTGATAATATTATAAGATCAGTACTTTATACTAGATTAAAATAATTTTTATTCTGAATCATAGAAATGTAAAAATAAACGATGAGAAAATTCAAATACGTACGAAATATCAATGAATAAATCTATTGATAATAATGGTTCTGATAAATGCGGTAATAATTCTAGTTATTCAGATTTGTGTGAATAATGAAACCACTAAAGTTGCAATCACCAATATGAAATCACAAAACTATGAGATTTAATTTATTTGTTTGGGTAATTTATTCTTATGTTTCAAATATTTTTAATACCAGTAAATTGTAAATCCTACATTATACTTATAATACAAAATATTACATTTTCTCTTAATAAATTGCTGTTCTCAAATATTATTATATAATGTAAAATAAGTTGACAAGTTATAAAATATTTCAAGTTACAAAGTGAATTAATATTGAAACAGGAAATTAAAATCTGTCGGTTATTGAAAGCTGTCGGATATTAAAATAATTTTGTGGTCATACATGTCTAATAATGTACACGAACTAGTACTTGCTAAATATAATCTGTTTCAAGAATTTGACAGTCTACGTTAGAAAGTATGTAGTGTTAAACGAAAATGGAAATGAATCGATAAAATTGCATACACATCGATTATAGACTTCTGTTTTTATAAATTAAGAATTATTAATACTGAA
>JASXSY010002037.1:0-142823 GCA_034509805.1 Sipha maydis
ACACGCGCCCCCCGCCGCCGGTGTTGTTAATTAAAGACGAACCGATCCACCGGCCATGTTTGCATATGGCCGCCGCCGCCACGCTCCCGGCGTTACACACACGCCGCCGCGCGCATCCGCACCGTTTCGCGGGCCCGTCGTCCACATTACGCCCACGCGCGTTTGTCCGTTTCCCGCGGATGTCCCGAATCCGTCGGCGGCGGGGAAGGCGGAGAACGGGCCATGCACCACTGTGCGAATCGCAACCGGTACACCTGACTTGCCTCGCTCGCGTGTCTTCCGTTTTTTTCATTTTTTTTTCTCCTTCCCCCCACCCCCCTCTATCGTTTTTTTTTTCTTTCTCGTCGCACTTTTTTTCACCGCACCGAAATCCACGTGTTAGCCACCGTTATGTTTTCCCGTTTTTTCGGGCAAGTCCGACCGCGAGCGCAGTCAAACGCGACTCAGGATTAACGCTAGTGTACTAGCGCGTTCGATACGATTAATACCTCAAGAACGCCGCGGGTTGTGATCGACGACGGAGAGGTTGAATGTTTTTTTTTTTTTTTTTCTCTAATGCACAAGTCCGACGAAAAGTTAACTATATAAGAACACTATGATTTTATTACGTAATTATATCATAAAAGTAATTATCATAACGATTGAACGACCAAACACGTTGAGTTGAGTTCAACGTTTATGTAAACTACTAACTGAATTCGGAAAAAAAAAAAGAAAGTATTTTCAATTTAGATATCTCCAAGCACATCTGTCGAACATGATATTATTACATCGAGCTAGTATAAATGTGTAGTATTTTAGATAAAATAATTGAGTGATTATTAAAATCATAACACACAATATATTTTTCTGATTCAAACTATAGTTTGGAATTCTCACTTATAATATGGAAAACAATCAAATCGAGTAATTAGTAAGCATTGTAGTTTGTAATATTTTTTTAATAAAACTGCTCAAATATTCTTTAAATTATTAAACCAAACATTTTTTGAAGGTTTTAATTAATTTTTATTAAGGTTTAATTTAGATAAGTTATGTAGCTAAAAAAAACATAATTTCATTATTATGTTAAATATTAATTGTTTTCTAATCGTGTTTTCTACGCATATAGTAATACTGCATTAAAATATACGATTTGCATTAGCTAATGTTGTCTAGAAATTAGTGATTTTAATTCAGTGGGTAGCTTACAGTGCTTAGTTCTTACAGTGTCTTATAACACATAATCGTATTTATAGATAGCAGCACATATTTTCAAGTCAAGATACTTAGTTTAAACCATATAGACGCATCTATAGACTATAGTTTTGCGTTTTTAATTAATGATATTATAAATTAAGAAAGGAAAAGTGAATCAATCAACAAATTTCTATCGGTTAAAACGGGGAAAAATTATACTATTCCGAAATATTTACATCAATAAACTCATTTAAATTTATATAAAAATGTTTGTCCATAACATTATATTTCCAGTCTAAAATCTCTCGTAACATATTAATTAAATAAAATTATTTTCATAAACAGGTTGGCACCATAAATGTGATCATATTCCATTCCACCTTGAAATATTTTCATTCAATATTTAATTTAAGATCAAAACCATATCAACAATTTCTAGAAAATAAATAAAATGATTTTGTTCTCCTTATAAATTCATGGGGGGTCGAACAAATTGTCACGATCCTAATTTAAATCACTCTCATAAACTATATAGGTTGTTGGACTCTGCGTCCAAGGATGCAATAGGCTGAATAAAATAGTACATAATGCCAACGCCGATATGATGAAAAATCGCGGTGGTTTGACAAATTTTGAAAATATTAACATCAACCGGGATCGTTTATTTTAGTTTACTCTTCAGGGTGTACATACATAAATAATTACTAAACATTTAATTGTACGACGATACGATTTAGTGGTGGAACGTTTTTTTCAATTCGAAAAATATAATTCGTTCAAACACGCCGCAAAACGAGTTTGTGGAACAATTCGGAACCGTATAATAATAATACCACTAATAATAACGCTTAAATTTCTCATTTTTCTCTGATCGATTTATTATGCGAAAATATAAATTTAAATATAATTTTACACACGCGAAATCCATTATAAACACGACGGATGGATGTACCGTGGAGAACGGTCGATATAGTATAATATTTGAATATCCTCACAACATTGTATGATTTTTAGAAATCCCCGTACACGCGAGTCGGAAAACCACTTGTCATATTAATTTATTAAAATGGCATACGCGTGTGATCGGCAGCGGGGTGTACAGAGAAACGTCAAGAAACGAGAATTCAGAGAGAAACGATTATAATAAAGCCCGTTTACAACTATTATATTGTGTGAGCACAAATATTGCGCAACATCTGAATTAATACTCAGGTTTTAATATAGCATCACGTACATAACACGCATAAACGAGTATTTGCGTATAACTACAATGTAGAGCCGTTGGTATAATATAAATTTGTTATAATATTATAATTTGTACACCCAACATAGTTAAATAACTCAATTAACAGACAATTTTCGTCGGACATTCATAAATAATTTCATAGCGGTGACCAAACATTAGTGTTATTTAAATTAACTTACGGGGTACCTGGTAGAAATGATCTAGAACGCGGTATGACGCCGTAAACCATTTCAGCTATGTGCAATTTTTCATTTATCCGTAAATTTATATGCGCAAATCTGCAGGTACAGCATACAGTCATCAAGTGCTTCGTCAAGTTTTTTTCCTTTAAGAATCGTTTTAAAATCTAAAAAAAAAACTATTTTCTAACAAATCTTATAACTAAAGCAAAAATCATTTTTGTTATAGGATGCATTTATGCACTTATATATATTATAGATGTTTTGAGTACGATCGAACTTTATTCATAATAAACAACTAAATAACTTTATTTATTATTTTGTTTAAATTATTCCTATCACTATAAAAACAATTGTATATTGTATAATATTATAGTTTTATAATACTATTTAACATACTTTTAGTGAAAACTTGTACATTTTTCATATATATATATATATATATATATATATATATATATATATATATATATATATATAATATTATAAAAACATTCAATACATATTTTATTTTCGAAACAATTAAAATTTAATGTAAAAAAAATTTCATTATTATAGTAATGATTATATATTTCACAACAGGTTAATTATAATAGCAACAATAAAACAGAAATTGAGTAAAAACAAAAGGCTACAATCCGTTTATAATTTCATTGAAATTAAATTGTTTTTTAACAGAACTGCTGTAAGCTATATTTTTTTTTACAGTCTTGAAAGACTTTTTAAACCACAAGGGTGTTAGGATGCGGGGAACATCACAAAAAAAATGTCAATTAAAATTAAAATAAGGGTATACTTACCTAACCTTTTGGTATATATTTTCGTTAATTTAGCGCCCAAAAAAGTTAACAATATACGCCATTACAGCGAATTTAAGACTGTATTTATTAATATAATATTTATTTTCAATTTTACTTTTACGCGATTAGTTTACGGCCAGTGTATACCTAAACAACTCTAACCCGAATGTTCGGTCTGTAATCGAATAATAATAATTCGTTTATTAAAATGCGGAGTTCTTGATGACCATTTGATATCACAATTTTTCGGTCTGCAGAGCAACTGTACTGTATTATTTTTGTGCGCTTCAGTCGGCAGATCCGTGATAAAATCGATCGAATCGGCTGAGATATTACAGCAGAGCTCATGTGCAGAAGTAGCAACATGCGTCAAACCCTTTTTTCTTAGCCACCTCACCCTAACTAGCTTTCCAGGACGAAAAGGAAAAGCATGTGTCATTTCGAGGCATGTACCCACGCATTTTCTACCCATCTCTCGGTGGACGATGATACTAAACGTTTTGGTAGACCTCGCGTTATCGTAAAAGGATGTCGATCGTCCCCGAGGACGTGTTGTATTTATTTGTGTATAGTGCACAGCGACTATGGTACAATAATAATAATAATATTAATGCTAATAATAATAGTAATAATTATAACATATATCATATGAGTATACGTGTATCGCAATAAGTAATCGTACCGACCGGTCGCGATATTCGAATTCACCCGTGAGTGCAGTCTGACCGCGCACCCATTAAAACCCACGCGCGACAGTGAATATAGTATTATAACATGTTCGTGGGGAATTAATTACTGTTGTGATGTCGGCGAAAGAAATATATACTACACACTCAATCGCAGTTCACTTTTGGCGATTTTCAGTCGAGATAATTGTATATATATATTATATATAAACCCGATACGATATTCTAACAACTGTACAGCTCAGTGGTTTTTAAACTTTTTTTAAATCGTGACCTCCTATTTTTTTTTAATGCGATCCCTGCGAACTATTAATAATAGAATATAAAATATTTTCAATACGTATACTAAAATAAATAAAAAAAAAAAAAAAAATGTAAAATAAAAAAAAGTAATATGTAAATGTAAATAAACAATTTTCTCGTTTTAATGGGAAACTTGTGCTTGAATTTATGAAACTATAGTTTCCGTATTAGAAACGGCTACTTTTAAATCTGGGTTTTGAATCAAAATTATTATTAAATATTATATTTGTGACTAAAATTAGTAAAATAAACTTATATTGTACGAGTTTAAAAATAACCAAATAATGAGTACCAATCAAATTTAGATCAATGACCACATTCGCTTATGGTTAATAATCCGTCGTCAGATAAAATTACGCTACACGCTATTTTATTCGATATGTTATTGTACATTCGAAATAATTAGATTAAATTAATACATTTCGATATGAATTGTTTCATTATATTTGAGGACCCTCGAACTGTCTTTCACGACTCCCAGGTTGAAAACTAAAGACATTGGGTCATTAGGACCAGGATTTTTATGAATCTACGCACTTCCTTTTAGTTAATGGCGTTTCGTTCGGATGTAATGAACGAGTGTGCGAGAGGCGTTTCCAAACGTATAAAATCAACGTAAAAAGATAATATTTTGAGCTTTTTTATGACACGTATCGGTGTTTTATGATAGTACACACATGTTGTAATATTTTTTAACATTTACAAAAAAAAAAACTTTTTTTTTATAATCCACTCTTTCATAATGTACTTGTGTACTTAAATTATTGCAATTTTATTGCATCAATCATTTTAATTATTAAGTGATAAATGCATGCATGATTATTTGTTGAGCACAAAATACTCAGAATTAATGATTATCATTCTGCGCTTTCGCTAAATTTGAAATTGTACATCGTTTGAAACAATCGCGGTCTGAATGACAAATCTGAATCACGGAGACACATCTCGATTGAAACCCAAGTATTCAATTTTGATTTTGAAAATGTGTCTAGAAGACTTTAATACACATATGTTTTGGTACAAAATATTTATCGTTTTCGATTTGCGACATGATAACAACTCAGTATATAAATATTACATCAACATAAAGTCGCTATCACAATATTATAATAATATCACAATATATGCTGTCATATTCAAACGATTAACTAATGCGAGTTTATCCAAGGTTCAAAAAAAAAAATTCCGTTTTCTTCGTTAATTCAAAAATAGTTGTGCTGGTAATGAGTTGTAATTACACTTGCCTAGTGTTTGTGCTCAGACATGTAATTAATTACATTTAAGGTACATTAATCGTTATCTAATTGACTGAATAATCGATTAAGTGTTGTTTAATCGATCATTGTCAAACAAACCAATCACGAAATTTTAATCTAACTACCGATTTATTTGTAATTGTATTAATTGAGGTCAAAGATTTTAGCCTTGTGTTTAAGTAACGGATTATCGAGCTTAAATTTAGCCAGACGCTTTATTTTAAACCAAGCAACGATTAATTTTTAATACCAATTATTAATTATTATTCGATATGAATTATGATTCGGTGTTTTTTTGTTATTTGTTTTAGTCTTTCATTATTGGAACTCGGCAGTATTATTATTATTATTATTATTTATTTTTACAACGATTAAAAACACAAAATGTAATACATTTAAAAGTAAATATTTTTTTATTTTTTATTTTTTATTTATTTATTTATACGGACAAAGTCCAATTTACAATATATAATAACAATAACAATAATGGTATATATAATAACATTTGATAATTAACACATTTAAAAAATTCAATATAAGTTGGTAGTACAATGAATACAAGGAATAAAATAATAATACAAATTATAATGATTACATTGATACAAAACCTAAAAAAAAAAGTGGGAGACAGAGTGGGATTATGTGGTACAATATAATATTAAAGATAATTAAATAACAATCATACAATTACTTAAATAGTAAATTAAAAGTTTGTTTATTACCGCAAGACATCAAAATGATTAAAGGATCATTCAACATGTACTTCTGGGGGAAATGTGGTAGATAAAATAAATCTTTATTGCGTAAGTTATGAGAATTGGTTTTAAAATTTATTAGATTAAGTAAAAATGCATCATCAATCTCGTTGTTTATTAATTTTGTAAGAAAGATGCTATATGTATTAATTCTACGTGATTTTAGAGATTCTAAGTGCAATATATTTAAAATATGTTCATATCCTGAGTGGGGGGTTCTTGGTATATTAGATTTAATGCATATGAATCGAAGAACTTTGTTTTGAATTTTCTCAAGTTGATCACTATGGCCATTGCTGTTATCCAAATGATGTTAGCTATGTGTAATTAAAATAAGTAATTTTTTAAGCGTGAATGTGTATTAGGCTTATAAAATCCATTATTTTTTGCTCAATTTTTTTTTTAAAAAAAATAAAATTATTGTGTATATTCATGTATTAATGAACAATATGAATAAAATGTGAAATTCTTATGGTAGGCAAAATGTATAAAACAAGTATGTCAAGTATAAATTGTCTTTTAATATATTAACTTATTGCTATTTAAGGTAAAATGGTTCTAACACAATACTTGAAAACATTAAATTTAGATTTTCTTATCAATTATAAAAATCCGATTTAGATGATTTCATTGATTTTTTTTCTGTCTATAATGTAATAATGTATAAAAATATAATAATTATTATTATTATTAATTTTCAACAAAGTTTTAGAAATGTAAGTTTGATGTTCACATTTTGATACGCATTTCATACTCAATACTTTGAAGATTTCATTGAATTTGTTTATGTAGCATAATATTAATTAACGTATCTGAGTATAAACTTAAATTAAAAACCACATAATTAAATGACTACGATATAGTCGGTCAAAAATTTTATTTTCAGTGCTTATTCATGTTTTGAGTGTTTTAATTATATCAAACATAATTATTCATATTAACATTATAACCTCCACGTCATATTGTTTTACATGGCAGTTAAAGCACATACATAAGGTTAGAAGTTTGGACGCGTTTATGAGTGCGCACGTATTTGACATTTGAATGTTACAAATAGTATAAAGGTCTTTACAAGTAATTTTCCTCATGCTCGCTTGGAACTGATGCAATGTGATAATAGTTCATAATTATCAGAAACGTAAAATTTGTATATATATATATATATATATATATATATACGATGCATTTTCCGGTTGATAATCGTTAAGAAATTTCGGAAAATCTGACGGTTTTTTAAAAAAAAAAAATTAATAAATAATAGCCTTCCGTAACCGACAACCGTTCAGTAAAAATGTCTAGAATCCTTCAAAATTCAAAATATGCGTGTCGAGATTAATATTATAATATGTAACTATCGCAACTTGCAGTTATTTCAACGCGAAACTATTCGGATGCTTTCCTGACAGTAGGCGGGTATGTAGTGCGGGGTAAGCGAAAACGTATTGCACTTTCGAAGAGTTCAACGGATAATCGAGTTTATTGCGCTTCGGATGTTCGTCGAATAGATTAACTTTTAAGGCCTCGTATATACGCGTGCACATTTATTTGCGTACAGTATAACTGTGCCAAGTAACTTAAATAGTTTAATGACTTGCAAAAAAAAAAAAAAAAAATGAAAATATTAATAATAAAGTTCCGACCGACGAATCGAGGTGGTTTTCCAAGGAGTTTATTGGATTTGAAAACGATTGTTTAGCCCTTTTTAAAATTACCTCCCGGACATCTAAACACATTATGGCATGCTCGTCGTTATTTCGTGCCAGCCAATAAAACTTCCACTTCGACACTGTTCGATAATAGTTCAGTGATCAATGGTAATAAAATAACATATACGAGTATATATATATATATATATATATATATATATATATATATATATATATATATATATATATATATATATATATATATATAGTTATATGTTCGTTTTAGTCTATTCAAAATAGTCTCTAAGACAACTGAAACGAGCTGTACACGCGGAAAGAACTCCCGCAATGATGTTGTGTTACTTTCCATCGTATAACGTATGCATACGTGTGACAGTGTACGCTTATGGGCGATATAAAGATGATATATAGATTTAACCATAACGCGCAATGGAAATAATGTTTTATTGATTCTGGATACCACGTTGAAATGTGTATGCTCTAATAAAATGATCAACAAGTTAAACAATGCAACCGATCGGTTAATTGGTTATCCGATTAATTATTAGTACTTTGCAAATTTTTTTCAAACTAGGTATATCATAAGCTTGAAACTAATAGTAGTGAAATTCATCTGCAAGTAACGAATCAGTTGTAATCCAACCGTGAGGGTATAAATAGGTTGGCGCTGTAGCTCGTTGTCAACCGACCAATGAGTTCAGGCACAGTTACCACTAAAATAAAAATAAGTTGGCTACGTTTAAGAAGCATAGGAATTGATTGTACATAGATTTTATACCTTTCTAGTGAAATAAAACCGTTGCGTTTTTGCTAACTTCTACTTTGTCGATATTTGACCAGAAAAAATACTTTTCCGCAATGTTCAAAAATCCGATTCGATTATAAATAGGATACTTTTTAAGTGTTCACGTGGGTTGGATGTGTGTTTGATTTTCATTTTCAATAATGACATTAATGAAATATTACATGCGTTCTATGATAAATTAATCATTTTCCCTACAGTCGATAGTCGATAATAGGTATCTTAAAATTAAAACAATTTGTGGAATATTAAGTAGAGAATAAGTGACGAAAATTAAGGTCTTTAATTCGAACATTGCAAATTATGGATGAAATTTTAAAAATTTGTAGGAAAAATGTTCGTTGAATAGTATACTTTTGACATTAAAGGTCTTAAACTTACGTCTATTTTAATATTGCTTTTTATTATCTGTCTTCTCTGATTCTACTTCAAACTTTTTCTGCGACTTCAATCATGAAGTTAGCTGTTGAGAATTCTTGGTTATTTTTTTTTAAATATTATTGACAGCCTCTTTCCGTTATAAACCAATCATCTCTTCTTTCTCCAACTTAAATACTCATACGATTGAAATATATGCATAATTTTACTACCAATTTCGTAAATCAAAACATTGTCCATAGCTATTATAATATAAATGTATTTAATTTTGACCATATTAGGGTGTAGCGTTAGCATAAAACAATTTTGGGTTTAATTTGAAATTTTCAATATTTTTCAACAATTTATAATTTAAATATTAACTAATAATAATTATTTTTTCCTGCTAAACTTTTGAGTACATATTTTAATATTTTAGTTGTAATAGAAGTATTAAATTTACGTAGATTTAAAGATGAACTAAACGGAAAAATAAAATAATGACAGCATTTGTAGAACTGATATCAAAATCACACATACTCTTTCAAAGCAATTAAACCGAAAATACTAAATTTTTTATTTTCACAATTTTTGTTTTCGCTGTTTTCATCATGATTGTTTTATCGTGATTTTTTGACTGGCACCCATAAATTTACTGCAAATTAATTTAAAAAATTTAGCCAAACAAGAGTATGAAATTTAACCATAAGCACATGTATCTAGAGTAACATTAATTACATTTAAAACGACAACGACATACAATTTTCATCATAGATTATTTTCGTAATGTTTTATTCAAATCATAATATAAGATAAATACGATTTTCCGAAAAAATTGTGAAATTTTTTTTCGTTCTGAAAAACCTAGATGCGATCAACGTGTATAACACTATAGTCAATCGATGGTAATGTAGCCGACTACACATTCCTTAATATAACGTTCGGACGTGTAAAAAAACATTAAATATCAACCGCAATATTCATTTAGATTAAAACCTTCCGAAAAATTTAACAACAATCACTTAACGTGTGTTTTAGCAAAGACTTTCGTAAACAGTTACACGCGGCCACAAACAAAATACGCAGCATGAACTCATTTATTTGGTGCGATCATGGCAACCACGGAAAAACGATTACCGATTTGTTGTTACGAGTGCAAAGCTTCACTCTTATGAGAGCTGTGATCGATTCACTACTACTGTTATTTTCCTGTATTTACAGTTAATTGTTTTGCCGTATTTTTCGGACTTTAATTTTTTTCCCGGACTTACAGTAATGGAGACATTAGGTCCAATTTACGTGACACCGGCGCTTGGGTAAGTGTAGTTGTTTTCGTTGGTCTACATGTAAACTTTATTTGATTACATCTTCACGATCACAACTTACTCGTTAGACGTTCATTCGACTAACGCACTAACCGTTTAGTGTTTTGTTATGTCTTTTCGCAGAAATCAGGCAGCCGCGTACAGTTGGATTTGCAGTTGGCCGTGTCCGTATTTCTATCGGTGCCACTTCGGTTACCCGATGGAGACGGACAACGGAGACGTGTCCTATCCAATGGAGGTGGATGACGACGACGGTTTCGAACCAATGGAAGTCGACGAAGGACTTCAAGACGATGGTGTCGAAACGATGGAAGTAGACGTGGTAGAAGATAACATCAGTGACGTGAAGGAAATTAGTGATGACGAAAGTACAGACGAAGGTTATGACGAGGACGATGAAGGATCAACGACGGGATCGGATTATACGGACAGCGGGTCGGAAGGATCCGCTGATATGAATTTAGAAGACGGGAGTGACTAAAGGACGGATATGGAAAATTATTACGGAAATGAGTGACGGTGGAAGAATTTTGGACAGGAATTGGATTTGTAATCCACCAGAGTGGGTGGCTCGGAAACGGGCGAGACTCAGGTTGAACTTTCAGACTGGGACTTGGACTGGTTCTTTTGTTGAGAACATAGAAGAAACGGGCTGAAAGGACAGACCGAATTTGACATTTGTTACATGCTGTGTCAAAGATGCGGCAATCTTTTTGATATCTAATTCAGCACTTTTTTGGTTTTATTTTTATAAATGTATTTTTAGTAAAACGTTGAACCAATAAAATGTATGTTTCATATTATGAGACTAAAAATGATGCAACCGTAATATTATTTTTATTATTATTTATAATTTTAAACCTATTTTTTTGGAATCTTGAAATCACGACGATATGTATGAAAATTATTAATATGTTTATTATTTTTATCATGAAAATTTCAGACTTTTATACCGATTGAAGTATTTTTTATATGGGAAAAACTGATCCTCGGAAGTGTTATTTTATGTTATACATTTTTGTTTATTGAATATTTTTGTAATGTGTTTCGATTGATTTCGGTCTGTTCATAAATCATAGTTTACAAAAGAGACTAACGGAAAACTAAATTTGTCAGACACAATTAATCAGTCCCTAATTAGTGTTAAAAGTAAATTATGTTAATAATGATAAATAATAATAAAAGCAATATTATTTTAATCAACTATTTTGAATTATTTAAAACAATAACCAAATAGAATTTAATTAGTCACAATAACGATGATGATAATGTAGTAAAAATAAAGTTTCTTGTAGTATTATAGATCATGTTTAAAACTATTCAACTATCTATACTCGTATTTTATAAAAAATACCAAAAAGAAAATTAACAATACAAGTAGAAATAAATAAATAATAAAATAATAAAACGCAAACGTTCTCAAAGACAATGCTGTTTTTTATGAGTAAATATACAGTATAATGTATAATATATTTCCATATATTGGCTATTAAAATTACCAAGTATACAGTAATTATGGCGACTAATTGTGAAATAGGCGCATTAAATGAATTTGCATGGTAATTATATTGTAGTAAAAAGTTATGTTCATAATATGCTATTCTTCAATTCACGGTTCAAATCCATTGTATTTACCAAATGGTAATGCTACCTTCCTCTTATGAAAATATTGAAAATACGATGTTCGTTATGAAAAAATTGTAGTGAATTAGTGTAATTGGAGTTCGGATTTTAATGCAAATTAATAATTAAAGTAATTTAAATAATGAAAGATAAATATATAATTTAAAGAAAAAATAATTAAACTATATTTTAATATTTTATATAGCATATAAACAATAACCACTAGTACAGAGTTGGGTTATAATAATTCTGTTCAATACATAATATACATATTATTTTTTTTACATCCGCGTTATTGACAATTTGTGAACATCGTAAATTGTTGACGTTTCTCCCGAACTCTATGACTACTATATCAATGTAGTTTCACCAGTGATGCATTTAAGGGGAAAGTTGTAGACGACGAATGCTTACATCGGCGAAACGTTAACAATCTTAAGGGTGACAGTTTTATTCGGTGTATAATTGTTATTTTTTTATCGTAAAACGTAAAATTTTGATTAACTTGTATAACAATATGTAAACCCGCCGCTGCTACCGACATATCATCATGACCCAGTGTTGTTCTTATTTTCGTCACAACCGTACGACCCGTGTAGGCCCGTCTGACGGGTCGGACCCACACAGCGTACGTATTATCCGTGTCCGATCGGCGATCCGGCGGCACCGCGTCGTCGCGGTCACGGCAACGATGAATTGTCGGTACGACGACGGCCGCGACGTGCAGGTACCGCGGGACCGTCGGAGCGGCGGTCGTGTGGCGCGCGAGGTCAACGGCGAAAAGGTCTCGTCGTCGCTGTCGATGACGAGGCGCATAATTTTATAATATCGCACGCGCCGCGCAGCACACAATCGCCACGATACGTTGCCCCGGTGTCGTGCCAAGTCGCACGGCGCTCGTCGCTTTTCTAATCGGTTCTCGTCGGTCCGGATGGGGCGGGAGATGGAGGTTTACCGATCGCCGATAGCCGAAAAACGATGGGACAAGAAACAAAATAAATAGATAAACAAAAAATCCTATGCTCCTTTTGCGCGCACGTCCGACGGGAAAACGGCCGCCGCTCTTATCCGTCGTCGGGTGTCGGAGGTTACCCGTGTACGGACGTGCATGTGCACCGTACGTGTCGCGCCGAAAACAAACGCGACCGCGGCGAACCTACGACGGACCCGTGAGAATGCGTTACGGGAGACCACGATGAGATGCCGCGTGTACACGTATGTATAATGATATATTTGTACACACGTGTATTATATCCTATCCGAACCGATCACGCGATAACAATACGACGGTTTTAATGTAATAATGAAACGCGGCTGGGCCGACCGACTACGATCATCGTTAATTTTAAACGTACATATTACCGAGCACGTGTTTATTAATAATTATTATGACAATGCGTTGGGGAGAGAGAGAAAAAAATTCGTCGCCGTACACGTCGCGTTATCGCAGGACGACGACGGGGAAGGGAGCTCGGAGGGAAAGGATATTTCGCCGGCCGTTATCAATCATCACCGGCCCGGCGTGTCTTCTTCGTCGTCATCGTTGTCTCGGTGTGCGCGGACCGTTCGCCCGAACCTCGACCGTACAAATGTTTAATAACGTGTACAAGACGACTTTAAACGTCGACGAGCCTCGTGCGCTCCATTGTTGTACACGAAATAATATATTTTATTCAGTGTCCTCCCGGAGACGAATGGTCCAGGACACCACGACCTTATACCCGATTACGTCTCTCTCTCTCTCCCCCTGCATTATGCCCACGAGTTTTTATTCGTACACTCGATACTCGGATATTATTTTGTTGTACGCAATCACGACGGACGATCACGGCGGGGATGACGGCCGGCACCGGACGAGCAATTAACGAACGCGACTTTTATAATTGCACGACGACAGCGGTGTTTTAAACCATTAATCAGTCGCCTTGTCGAACCCGCGCTCGGTAACCGTGTGTGTACCACATAGCGATACGTTTATACGCACGATCAACTGCCACACATACGCTCGTGCAATGCGTACCTACGACCGACCGTGATAATGATGTATGTTTTAATTGCATAATGTTCGACTAACGCGGACGACACACAACTACGAGTGACTTACTCGTACCTACGTATTATCAGCAAGCGGTGAGGGTACAAACTACAATACGAACGTTTACATTTTTCGTTTTATTTTCATTTTTGGCGGACCGTGAAACGTTCCAATGCTAGAACAATACAAGATTTACCATCCATCTATCTCTGCTCACTGCATCTTGGTACATAACAAACCTTCGTAAAAATCACAAAGTAAAATCTTTGAATCAAGTATCCAAAATGTATCGGTCTAGATTTCACAGCAAACTTCAGTCACATAATAAACATCTTATCACTAAACTATCAACTATCACTACCCGATAACCTACGATGTAGGCTCAAAAGAAAATAGAGCACGGACTTTCTGCTGTAGCAAAATAATTGATGTATTTAATGGGTAAGGTCGAAATAATCGAAACTTAGTAATACCAAATGTTCCTTTAATTGTGAACAAGCGTAACGGAAACAAAGTAAAATGTATATTAATGATGTTTGATTTACGAAAGTATACCGCATCGATATTTTTAACAAATCGGTGGTTGGTTTTAAGATCACTGAAAAAACAAATGCTATCCCAACTCGTGATATCGAGTCAAGGTTTCCCATATAGTCAAGGGTGGCTAATATCTTTTCATGGTCTTGGGTGTAAATAGATGGTCTTGGGTGTAAATAGGACTAGGTTGGTCTTTTCGCCATCGTGATGAAAGAAGAACTAATGTCGTCGTATTATATTTTATAATAAATGTATAAGGTTTGGTGATATCACATTTTAGCGGGTTATGTTCGAAGCCTATTGTAAATTATATTTCTTATCATTTTACAGTCGTAAACGTGTTACCGCCGATAAGACGATTATTAAATATATCTATACATAACAAAATAAGTTCTCATTATCAAAATGTTAAACATGATCATTAACACTGCGCTCATACTATTATATATTTAAAACGTATAACTTAAAATCATATAAGGTGATATAATAGAAAATAATAGATTGTATTTTTTTAAAAAAAAAACTAATGATTTTGAGAACAACTTGAGAAATCACTTAATTATCCTTACACTATTTTATTACTCGTACTTCATATGTTGCTCTAGTTGCGTGATCGATATATTATAAACTAAATGACAAAAAGTGTATAGATCAAACTTTTAATACTTCAAAAGTTTCAAAATATTTCTATAGTTATAAAATGTTTGGAAAAACGTAAAAGTTTGATTTTAAAAAATAATAAACATATTTTTATTATTATAATTATAATTTGGTTTTAACTAATAGGATAATCTTGTGTAGTAATATAATTGGCCTATAATACGTTATTAAAATAAATATATTTTGAAAAATAACAAATACCTAATAGGTATTATATATACATACATAGTATGTAAACATTTTGTGTTTGAATGAAAAAAATTCTTAAATCAAAGTAAATTCAAGCAAAATTGTTGCTCTTTAAATATATTCTATTGATATGTTAAATTTTTTGTCCTTTTCTAATTATAGTACACTGGTTTTTTATAAGACTTTCATGGCGAAATTGTTCATAAAATTACATATCGTAGTTAGTTATTACATTTGAAATTTAAATCATAAACAATTCAATCCACGATATTCCTAATTTATAGAGAGCCAGCACGCTTCTTACGGTTGGACGAAATCAAGGATGTTTTAATTTTATTGCGTTAATATCACATCCAATGGCATTTCATTAGTGCTTGTGGTAATCATTACAATTACTGTGTTACAGGGTCTGTTGGATCTTTCATTAGTCAGGATCAACATAAAACCACTTCAAACGCAACTAGATCGTAGAAAATGATAACCGTGTATTTGGGTTTATTTACTATGTATAAATACCTAACTATATAGGCTGAGCTACTCGTGCTTTATCTTTCCTTTGACCATCTTATAATATCATAGATGAGCAAGCCCAGCAAAGATGATAATGGTAGTGATAGTAATAATTTGTTCATTTATTATTATTATGCGTTACTAATTAAGTATTACT
The DNA here is from genome assembly GCA_034509805.1 of Sipha maydis. NCBI lineage: Eukaryota > Metazoa > Arthropoda > Insecta > Hemiptera > Aphididae > Sipha > Sipha maydis. Next base: position 16,267 of record JASXSY010002037.1, read on the forward strand.
TTGTGTTGAAACACCACATTAATTTTAATTCATTTTCCGAAATACGTTAATTTAGAAATGGTATTGCATATCAAACGCAAAATTATTTCGAACAGATGTGAGTGATTTCGAATACGATTTCGCATTTAAATTTTATACAACACAAAACTCATAAAAATTACTTATTTAAAATGTCTACAGTGGACCTCATATAGTGCTGAACAATTTATACGATTTTCCCGAACATAATGATAAGGTACATCATATAATAAATGCATTTTAAATAAATCCAATTAAATTTTTAAATTAAACGCGAAACGTTTTTGATTAAAAAACAAATGAATCGAAAGAAATAGTTTTAATAAAAACACATTATATACCACGAGGGTTGTGTATGAGCATATTATATATATATTATATATTATATATATATATATATATATAAAATATATTATATGGTCACTGTTTAATTAAAAACAATGTGAGCGATTTTCTCGGATTTCTTTTTCCGTAACAATATGAATTTTATATTGTACTTTGTACAGTTATTAAAACGCATATTTATTTGTTACACATTTTTCAATAATCAGAATTAATTAAAAAAATACCAACGCACACAACGTTTGTAATTTATTACCACGAACCTTTTCATTATCCTCGCCAATATAATAGATAATAATATTATACGCAATATTTTTTTTGACATTTCAAAACATCATTTGTTAATGAACGGATTTTTAATGTGATCGTAAACGTATACTAAGCAAATATAATAGTAAACTACACTGTGTATTGTTGAAATATATTTGAATTGACTGTGGACATATTTTCAAATGTGTACCGCAAGTATAAATATGTCAAACGACAAAAAAACGCATTATACCGCGCTTTCAAATATTTGAAATGCGAGTTTTAATGTCCAAATGTTTTTAGTTTTGAGGCGATTTTTATGGTTCTTTAAAAGATATTCCGTATGTGTGTCTTCTTCTTCGAGTGCCATATTCGTTAACGAACGTTGGCAATCATGTTAGCAACTTGATCTTTATTAATGGCTGTTCTGAATAAATATATTGTTGATGCATTGAACCATTTTCGGATGTTGTCCAACCAAGAAATTTGAGTTCTTCCAAGGCTCCTTTTTTCTACTAATAAACATGTCATAGGTACTGAAGTTTTCGTGATTTTATTATTTTCACTATTTCAAGTTCTTTATTCGTTCTTTCTAGTACATTGATATTTGTTATGTGTATACGCAATAAATAAATTGCATAATGAACGTGATAGTTTGCTTACATATCTTTAAAACATTATCTGAACGATTTTATAAGAAAAAAAAAAGCTACATCAAATAAACACTGAGCAAAAAGGCAGTAGTACTGAATGGATTATAGTATTGGATAGTACATAGGTTCATAATAATCGTATACGGTGTTTTCGCTTTAGAATGATAAAAATTGTACAGCCTAATACAATGAGTTATTAAATCGATATTATTTTATTTACGGTTTACAAGGGTAAACAAATATGATACGTGATTATGTTCTGTGTTGCCATAAACGGAGAATATATGTAAGTGTGTATGGAATAAATCCATGAGATTTATTGGATTGTACAGAAAATATACTTAGTTCGCTCATTCGATAATTTTGACACTGCAGTGATAGTGAAAATTACAAAATAATTCAGAAAATGTATTTTTTCTCAAGACTAAAATACTTTGCTGCTGGCTGTATTTTATCTTAAGAGGCAGTAGTTATTGGATTGGGGTATGTTCGATAAGGATTTTCGTTCGTTACATATCTCGACACACAGTACGCAGGGATATACAGCACGTCGGACGTGAAATATTAAAACTAATGTGCAATCGGTTAAATCGTCAATAATATTAATAATAATTGGTCGTTAGTAAGCCGAATATGTACATATATTCGCATTACAGTGGTGGCGTGTTCGTATACTATATTATATTGTCACCGCGGTTTAGTCGATGTCATAATATTGCATTAATAGTGCACAGATAGTGGTGGTAAATTATGATTACGCATTATCAATAAACGATAGTATTAACATTGGGTAGTGACAAGGCTCTCTACCCTTGTACCACAATATAATTTCGAAAAGCAATGGTGGAAATCCAGGAACAGAGAAATATAGTGTTCACTGATTTCCAACTAATTGATAATAATAATATGCTTAGCGGAAATTTGAGAAATACATTAAATACGTGCTGAACTGTGCTGAACACTATCTTTTCGGAAACCGTGAAGAAAATTTCTACCGGCGATAATAATTATTCCTTAAAATTTGCTGTTTAAAATTCTTACGATTTACAAATGGGTTGTATAGAATAATAATGCGTGTAACAAATCTTAAAGTTTTACTATCAGTTTCTTTCTTTTTTTTTCTTCCGGGAAACCGATTACGGGACAGTGGTATTAACTGTTAAAAGTGCATTATGAGTACGCAGTAACTTAAAAGCTTGAATAATATTTTGATGAACATACTATTATTAAAACGTTAACCTTAAAAATACAATTTACCGTTCCCTATAGTTATAAGTGAAAAATAGTTTGTTGACAAAGATTTGTTATACTAGTAATGACAGTTGTCACAAATGTTTTCGCTTAAAAATGACGCAGCATATCCGAATTGACTATTGTTGTAAGATAATTCTTTCCTAAACAAAATAATTATTACACAACATTAATGAAACTCTGATTGTAAAACGATCCACAATAATAATTTTTTAACGTTTACTCGGAAGTGAGTTAAGGCAATGCGGGTCTCGTAGAAGCACTATCTTGTGGAAAGGTTCGTGTTAAGGGTTTGTATTTTTATTAATTTCTGTGCGACAGTATGCTTCGCTGCATTTCCCAAATCAACCGTTGCATATATTTTCGGAATAGGGCCACGATAAGAGTTTCTCTCGAGCAACAGATTTCTATCAATTTTTTAGCGTAATGTGTTGTCATCTTGCAGTTTTGAAATAACAACGTGAGCATACGTAGTTGTGTTAAATACTTTTTATGCAAATATTCACATTTTATGTGGTGCCTTTATCTAAAACTCGAAATAAAATTATAATTAAATGTTAATAATAGAATAAAAATAAAACAAACTAACTTGAACTTATTCCGATTCCCTCCAAACAGATATTTCAAATATAACGTTATTTTTATAGAATATTCGAGCAATTCATCTAAATTCAGAGCGTTATAAAATACAATATTTCTTGTCTAAACAGTCTTATAAAATATAATATAAATGATGTTTTGCTACGTACACACGAAAATAGTTAAGTCATCGGTAGTAAGACCTTTCTCAGTGATATCTCTGTAACAATACGTCGAACAACGTCTGCAGGATGATTTAATTCGAAAGTGGTCGCTGCTATGGTAAATATTGCGATGCTTATTGAAAGGTCTCGTGTTCTTAGAAGTTGAGAAAAGAAATATGTATTATTTATGAACTGCTGGTAGTTATTAATATTATAGTTCGTATTATTAACATCATCCAAGGTTTCGATCAAATTATTTGTTGACACATCGGTGATGTTATACATAATAGTTTCTAAATATCAAGAATGGTGGTTAATATTAATGTTTACACTGGTTGCATTTCTGTGTACTGCATAAATGGAAATAGTATGGTCGTACATTGTTTGCAGTTATAATTTGAAATACGCCCTGTATAAACACTGTATATTATAGTACACTAGCATTAATCAAGTCTCCTTGGTAATAGTTTGACGAGTTCAATTATTATTATTATTGGTTGTGGAATAATCAAAAATCGACGATGATAATATAGAAAGGTGTTAAGTGAATCGTTTTGAAGGATAGTAATTTCGAAAACATTTTTTTAATTTTGAATCGAAATTACTGCTATTGTGTTTTCAAAACTATAAGAGTCCGGAGATTTAATTCAGCAATAATTACAATATTAAACTATTAATATGTCCAATATTTTCGAATATCGTTTACATTTCAAGATCAGTTAAGAGCGGAACTCTTAAGTTAAGTGTTAATTAATTAATTAATTAACTCTTAACTCTTAAGTGTTCCTATTAAGTTAAGTGTTCAGCTTTTTTCATTGCATATGAATTATACGTTTTGATCAGTTTTCTATTATTCGTCTAAAAAATATTATAATTAAAATATCAAATTATTTATACAAATACACAATTATAATTATAATAAATTATTTAGAAGCATATAAATATTAAGCTAAACAAATTTTAGAGCCGATAAAATAACATTTGTATTATATATTAAATTTGTATTTGAGTTTTCATTGATCTACATAAGGTTAATAACTAAATTTGGTTTACAAAACATAATTATAAATATATGGATGAATAAATATAAAAATGTTTTCCCTATTTTGTGTAATAAATAATGTAGTGATTATTAAAATAAATACCTATTTCATCTCATTCGAAAACCAAATTTATTATTACTTGTATTTACTTGACTTGTATAAAAGGAGCTAAGGCACAACAATTATTTCTATAAACTTTTATTGAAAATAACGCATATTAATTTTTATGAACAAAACAACAGAGAAACCAACTAGTTAATTTTCATTTTCATTTAAAATTTATTTACATTTCTTAAAAAATGACTAAAGTTATAAATTACTAAAGAACTATATTACTTGATTAAGTTACACAGTATTATGTAAGTTACATTTTAACTCAATTTTAACTTTTGTAAATAGTTAATACCGAGCTTTCAACAGTACAAAACAGCATATCGAAATTATTATTTAATACTATATTTGTACCTCGGTTCATTTGTTAATTATATTCCAAGCGATATTTAGATTAATTATAATATTTATCAAAGGCATAAGGTTCACTATAGCTCGAATAATTCAAAGCTCAATTGGTGGAGGATTGCTAATTAAGAGGTAGGCTTAACTTCTGAAAAACTTGAATAGCCTCGAAAAAGTATATTTATATAATGGTATATATATTTTTCACAGGCATATTGAATTAGTAATTACATTTATATGAACACAAACTTTTTGCTTGTATTACAACTATATTAAGGTGGCAGGCAGGGTTAGAGTGTTAGACATCATGTTTCAGTAGTTTTGATACAAAATTACTATTTTACTTTAGTAATTTATATAATTATTTTATTATTTATATATATAGTTTTACTACTGTTGTATCATTGTTACTCAAACTGTTATATTTATTAAAAAACAAAATGTTAATTAAAAAATAAAAAACGTTAAAAGAATATTTAATACGAATAATTAAAATAATAGTACTACTACTATTATACTGTTACTACGATATAAGTACAACTGCTACTCTTTATTATCTTACTATTTCAATTCTATCTACATTTATTATAATTGAGGTGCATTTGGATTTTTGAAACTGAAAAATAAATTAGTCATCGTCAGATCAATAAGTATAATATATTGATTAAAAAATGAATAAAACAAGTTATTAACAATGTTTCACTGTTTCAAGGTATTTTTCTTGTAGTGTTGTCAAATCGCAAGCAATACCTCCGGGTAGACTGCTGTATCGCAGTACGCTGTGTATCACAATATAATATTTTACTGTCTGATATCCTTAGCTTTACAAATTGAAGTCTTAAGTTTATTGATTTACGACAATTGTAAAGTATTAATTAATTATTTAGTTGAACAATCTGATGTATAAATGCATTGTATTGAAAAGTGAATTAATTAAGTGGTTCGTTATTTTACTATCCTCCCATCATAGAAATTATTCTTTGATTAAGTGCAACCATTTCTTTTTGTCCCACGAGTTCATTATTCCTTTGTACTTATATTTACTTAATAATTTGATTTAATCAATAAAATTGGAAGTGTATAAGCACTTCGGATGCTAAACACACAATAATTTTCTACGCTCCTCTATTATTTTTTCAGTTAAAAACCGTTTCATAATTATAATTTGATACATAGTTTAATCAACTGGTGGAAAAAACTATCGAAAATTATACTTTTTAGACAATCGACGATCCAACCGAATAAAAACCATAATAATAACTCAAACGAACAGTTACCGTTACATTAGTAAATTTTAATCGTTAAATAAATGAATTTGCAATTTTTTATTAAAACGCATGATAATACAAACATTATACTAGATATTACGTCGGCATTATATGGCAGATATAGATCAATATTCCATAGCATTATCAGTAGTTGATCAGTAGTTTTTCTTTTACCAAGGTTTTCTCGTGAACATTAAAACGATTATGTCAACATTTCAATAACTACAGAATTTAAAATTAGCTAATTTTATTTTTAATTTTATTTTTAGTCCCGTGAGAATATTTGTAAAGTACTAAGTACTCCCTAGTTAAGTAATCATTGTACATGAATCTATACTTAAATGGTACGTAATGGTACATAATGATATTAAACAAAGAACGAATGAGTGTGAAAACAAGATAATAACAATACATGCATATACTATTTAAAGTTTAAATTATATGTAATAAAGTTAACGAATCTTTGGTTTCGATCGGTTGAATATAGTTTCCCATCCGTGTTTGTATTTCACGATGAGAGTTTGGAGCACATTTTAAGTGCAGTTTCAATTAAATCGAATATATCTTCAATTAAGAGTAATGATAGAAGAATATTCGTTCCGATTCGTCGCATAAACTTATTGACACAGTAACTATGTGAAGCGCTCACAGTTTCTTGTACTCAACATAGTAATATTAATCTTGGTAACAACGAATGTATTATAATATTCATATTAAGTTTAGTATCTTTATAATTATAGCTATTATGAATATAATATAATATAATCACGAGAAGATTATCAAGTATATGTATTGTTATCTGTCTGGCGAGTAACTTTTCGTTGTTGCCTATCGATCGAATTTCATCTTATTTGGTGATGGTTTGAACATATTTTTCCGTAATGATTCCGCGATTTCTAAAGAATGAAAGATGAAGTACAACATGTAGTCTTATAATATTGATTTAGGATGTTTGATAATGGTTTTCAAAATATTTAATTTTATTTGCGTTGTGCTGAACGTGAACATTTAATAGGTATTACATGCAGTTTAGTTGAAATCGATACAAAAATACAAAATAAAATAAATACGAAAAGATAATAGTGTTTAAAAAAAAAAAAAAAAAAAAAAATATAAGCATACTAATATGTTAATTTAATAGGGAAAATATACGAGAATAAAGACTTTTGACTTTATATTATGTCTTTTTCTACTTTATTCTCGTATATTTTCACTATTAAATTAACTTATTAATATTCTTATTTTTTTTTTTTTTTAAACATCGTAATACCTAAAAGAAATTTTAATTTAAATTTAAACTTATAAGATGCGTGTTGTTTTAGTTAACAACGCGAATTCTAGTTGATATCATTGTTTAGGGCTTTTATATTTTTTTTTCCCATATTTTTCTTACTTTGCAAATAAAATTATTCGTTAAAAAACATTTTCAAAACCAAAAGCTTAGATGTGTAATACCTCTACAGTGTTAAACGGCAAAAAACAGCTTATTTCGCTCATAAAAGAATAACATTTTTTTTTTTTTTTGGTTTTATACCGCAGTGTGCTTAACACATACTTTTAACAAGAGATTGGAGAATAAGAGTTGTCGTTTATTATTATTTTCCACCTTTATAAATACGTATGGGTGCTTTTTTGGTTTAATTACAAAGAGAGCGCATGTTATGAAAAAAAATTCTTATTTTCAAATCCAACCGTTTTTCATTGCACTCCTTGTTAAAAAAGTATAATACATATATATATAATTATATATATTTAGGTATATTTTATTATTATTACATATATTATGTTATAGCTAAATTATCCGGCTTTGCCCAAGAGATATTTCATTATCTTAGATTATAGCACCATTACTAATTTGACGTAAAAAAAAATTATATTGAAAAAAGCGCATCGTATATTTTAATTTTATGCTTATTTTTATTTGTTTTTAATGAATTAATTTACATAAAACTCAGTCAGTAATTATCAAAATCATTATTTAAAATAAAATAAAATATTTCTGATATCAAAAAGTGAACTTTTTACACATCCTGCCCAGAGCCTAAAATTTTGACTCATAACAATGTGATTTTCAAAAAATCCTCTCTCAATGCATCAAATCATAGTACTGATTACATTCCATCAAAAATAAATTAAGTTTTAGCTGCACGTCGATCAACCTTTGAGTTGAATGATGTTAGAATTTTATTTATAAATACATAAATAAATTACAAATATGATTACGCGAATCGTATAGCATTTACCTAAGGTCTATATAACCGCATATATGACCGTTCGTGTTAATATTTAAAAAATCCGCGACAAATATGTCGATGAAAACGATATTATAATAATAAATGCACTGCACGTGAAAATATTTAAACATTAAACACTCTTAGATAGAAACAAAAGTTTGGAACCGTTTTGAACGCGCATATTATTGGAGGTCTAGAGTAATTACAGTAGATATAGTATTATAGTAGTCACGAATAATTATTCTTGCTTCGGTCACGGTTAAAACGATAACGATTTATTATCACTTTCTAGCTTACACGGATAAGACGACTTATAGAACAAAGAACTTGCAGCTAATTCTAATGGTGTACCGCAGACCTTTAAAATGTATGTCAATGACTTCCGTACGTCTTATGATATCTGCTACTATACAAATATACTACTTGTTTGGTGATAATAATATAATTTAATTGCGAATTCTGAACATCATTCTGAAGTGTCTGATATAGGTAGTTTTCGCTTTGAATAAAATACTAATTTCAACGTATCAAAAGAATAATATCCACTGAAGACGTACACACGAATTCAAATTATGAGTGTGTCAACTGAAACGTCGAAATTGTGCTCTACATGAATAATTATAATTAAAATACTGACGAGGTTACACTGGTTTTTCGAGAGCACTAAATCGAATGTACTTTAATTTTTAATTTTAATTTTTTTCATTCCGAAAAATAACACGTTGCGTACTATGCAGTGTGTATGCTTTTTTGCAATTTCAAAGTTTCACAAAACAATTCAACTAGATACAATTTTTATATTTATCTATACGACTGTGCGTACGGTTAAATCGTGATCAAGAAGAACATTTCCCGAAACAACATTGCTTTCATGTCGATAAAATAACCATACCTACTTAAAAAATGTCGCAACGATTTTTCGCAGGTACGATTTTTAAGAACATAATATGTTAATATGTGTAACCGCTGTCGCATAGTTGTTATCTTCTAGAAAACTTCTAGTACTTCTCTTGGTTTGAAACAGAAACAAATCGTGTCTTTTGATGGAAAACTTTGCGACGCAAAAACATATTATCAGATATATGTAACAAGCACAGCGCTCTTCAGAAATGTTGCCAGTTAACATACACTTGGGCGAATATTAATTTCTACGGAACGCAATAAAGCAGTGCTTGACGTATAAAACTGCACTTTTCATTTACAATTATTTTTGCATCCTCGTCAGACGTCGTATTGATCTATTCACCACCCGGAGCGGAGTAAAGAGCTGCATACTCACACACACACACACACATACTATTATACAGATTATGTAATTAAACCATATACAACGCTCGTTTAGATTACCAATCGGGTTTTAGTATAATATATATATATATATATATATATATATATATATATATTATGCTATTAATCCGTTAGGGTTATAAGATATAATTAATATTTTGTCGTGTTGATCTATATGATTTCCCGATAATTTTTGAATTCGGTAACTCATGAAGATCATGTTATTCCTCCAGAGATTATTTTAATAAAATTACTATGATTCATACTAAGTTTGTTGTAAAATTCGTATTATGTAACATGTATTATGTATACGTTACAGTTTAAACGGAGTTGATTTAGTGGTCTAGTTCTGTGATATTTTTATCCGAAAAATCAATCGGAACGCCCTGTATAGTTCAATGTGTTTTTGACCAACTCGATGATCCAGGATCTGGATACTGACGTCCACTGAGGAAATGGAAGATTGATAAGCTTATTTGAAAAGTTTTACCGGTTAAAGCAAATGTTTGTACATTTTTCCGAAGGTTTTTACTTATTTTTCATCGGGTAAACGGCTTTTACGATAATTGTTAGAACCGAATGATTTCTCTTTTTAAATGTTTTTACAACTGTAAGAACAATGATTTGCATCTATTCTGTGACTTTATACACATATAAAATCTATATTCGAAAGAACTTTACGGATTTACCGAATTTTATGTGCATTAACCGGACAATGTCACATATCTTGTTATCGATCGGGCACGGGATGTGTCGAGTGAATATCGAACAATACTTATACGTGATATGCATATGCATATAAATTTGCAAATGTATATATTATTATAATATGGTGTTACATCATCGATGGTATATAATCGGTGTCGAGTGGGTATAGACACATTGATGGGCTCTGATGTCCATTATTCCGTACGATGAATGTGCATTGATATTTGACGCGAACACACGACATAATACGTTTACGCGTACGTTTATTATGCACATCACAAGATCTGAAAAATAATGAACAGAGAACCACGGAGAGACGTGCGTGCATTTATGAGCAGGGTGCACGTATATTGCCTGTATACAGCTGGTCAAATGTCTGCAACATGATAATGTACTCGTATGCATTACATACAGAGTGATCTGCGGGGATGTATACATTGCGATATGCTCTGAGCTGATGGTAAAATTCAAGCGAATTAAGTTTTTATATTTTTACATGTGGCTCATAGGGTTGAGGGCTATAAATATTCATATTTTAATATAATAACTATTATCGCGGTTTCGTAAAAACTTTTGAAAATTAACTTTTTATGCAGTCGTTTTATGAAGTTTTATTTGTTGAAAATATTGACGTTTAAAATGTTTCGGTATGAATTCTTTCGTGATTTATTATTATTATTTTTTTTTTTCTATATAAAATAGTAGCGCAAAGAAAATTTGACAAGGTGTAACACAACTCGGAACCGTACTCGAGCGATTCTTCAGTCAACGAAAACATCCATTACGAATCACGAGAGAGTTGAAACGTCGAAATCGTCGGTAAAACAAGTGCTTCAGGAGTTAAACATTTTTCGAAAAATCTTGTCACCGACTTGATCGAAAACGATTGCACTGACGACCGCGGTACGTTGACGTATATGTTTGCGTGTTGTTTATGCGCACATGCTGTACGGATATGTGCGCGCGACGGTAATTGGCGGTATGGGGGAGGGTGTGTTAATGTTTTCCAGCTGCAACGCAGACGCCATAACGATACGTGTGCGCAATACGTGCGCGCGTGTGTGGGCATGGGTTAGCAACGCGTCGTCGGACGGTGTGTTTCGAATTACATAGCCGGTCCGGTGCGCGACCAGTAGAACTATACGCAGCGATTCGCGCCCCATTTGCAGACGGAGGCCGTATTAGCTGAGTACCCGTCTGCGGTCGATGGACGCGTGATGCGGAGTCCACGTAAATGCATATACCTGCGTACCGTTTTTGCGTGTACACCGACCGCGGTAAAAAAACGTTTTCGGGTGTACGTACGCGCGAGTGCGTCTCGTCGCAAATGATTAGTAACCGTAGTACCCATCAAACCCCGTGCGCGTAATTGTTTTCGCGTTTTTTTCACCCTCTTCCTACCCTTCGTTCTACCGGTTCCCAGTCGTTTAATTTTCGTCCTCCCTCGTCCGTCGATATCCTCGCCAATTTCCTTCGCGACGCCAGCACCTGTGCACAACTTGCGTATACGTATATATATGTATATAATATCTGTGCCGTCATCGTTTCCCATTGTCCTGTTACGAACCGTTTACGAGTTCTGGGCGTACCTGTTATAACGATTACTATTACGATGGCTGTTTTTTCGATTAAAACTATCGTTTCGCGTCGCAATTACTGTTTTTTATTATTAATATTTTTTTTTTAATTTTATTTTTTTTTTCGGTTGTACTACACGCAATGTGCAAATCGTGTCGTCTTTGTGTCTTACGGAATAGATTTTAATTAAAAAATACGTCGTTTCATTGAACCCTAACAACGATGACTTACAGACGGGAAAAATGTATTATTGTTGTTGGGCTGTATGCTTCGGATGAATTAACCGAGAATTCGAAATGTTTTTATGGTTTATTATTCCGTAGCCGACGGCCAACTCGATCGATTGAATATTTATCATACCGTCGACGATTTTTGAAAAATATTTCAGCACCATGCAACATAGATAGTAGGTATAAGTTAAAATAGTTGATCAGTGGCATCCTTTATGTAGGTGGGAGACGAACTTCATACATGTATGTATTTTCCTAATATGATATTAATAATAAATAACAAAAAAAATTAAGAAAAAAGGGTCATATGTGGGGGTAGGGAAGACTACCATCCATCCCTTGAGAACGCGCCCTTAAAACGCTCCCGGTACAAGAATACTGCAGAATATTGCTACGTGCAAGAGCCGTATACAATCACAGCTTATTTGCTTATTGGCTTATTTTTACCTTAACGGCTACATGTATGCATGTATCAGCTGAACTGCCCATCGGCTCGTGTTCGAAAAACGTCACGTGCGCATACGAAATTGTTTTGACGTCAAAGGCAATTATAGCGCTAATCAACACGTAACAATAAGCTAACTCTACCTGACGTAGTACTATGGGTTTAAATTAAATAACGACAATGCGCGCTCCGTAAAAGGTTTCCTTTGATTTTACGACGTATCAGTAATTATATATGCACAACAGTTATGACTCGATGTGGCTCTAACCCGAAGAGGGAATAACAAATGTACGATGGCTTACGAGATTTAATAATATTACATCCGGAGGGACTTGATAATCGTACGTCGTTCGAGTCCTAGCAACACTGCCGTACCTACATCGTGTATAATATATAACTGAAAATACATTACTACGTACATGCACACGAGCACGCAATCGTAGACATAATAATTCATTATCATTCCGATGGATGAAACGCAGTGTTTGGAACAACAACAATCGTATTACATTTGCGTATTTCAAATTCGATAATACACTGTGTTTTTGGCCCGCTTCGTAGATTTGTTGGCCCGTTCGCGTTATGATTGCTAAAGACATGAAAAAAAAAATATTTTAAATAAAACATGTACTCCCATTATTGTTTTTTGGTTAACAATACGCTTTATTACAATACACTTAACTTTGTTTGTTAATTATTTATATATTCGTTAGATGTATGAGAATTGTTTAAAACTTTTGACGAAACCCCGTAAAGGGTACGTGTAAAAATATGTGTGGGACAGGTGAAAAAAATAAAAATAATATCGATCGTGTTCGCCACTAACAGTTTCATGCGTTGATCACGTGCTCGTCAAAGATCCGTTGCACGGGCACCGACTGCAGTGCGGTTCGCATTAAATGCAGTTGTGAACGTTAATTGAAACTTATTCGACGGCGTCCACGCGGGCTGTAGTGCAAAAGTCGAAGTTTCGTGAACTTGGTGACGGTCGACAGCGGGATTGCACGCGCGTCGTTCGCGGCTCCGAGATTTTCGGTGCGTCGACTTCATTCAGGTTCAGCCGCGTGTAATTGACGAGCGCTGGGGCCGTTGTCGCGTGGACGATGACATTGAAGTCGGTGAACTCTGGACGATAAGCGTTTTCGGGCTTATCGCCGCGGTATCGAGGGGACGGGGGAGAAGAAAAAACGACGGGAATAATACATAAATATCGACGACCTCTCACCCCCTGTCCGCCAGATCGCACGGTGAACGTCGAGGAGAAAGCGGGTCGAAAGACGAGAGGTTTTTTCATGGGTTTTATTTTTTTCGCCGGTCCGTCGGGTCAGCCGTTTGATTGATGAGACGTAAGAAAAATGGCGTTTTCCTTTAAAAAATTATCTCCGCCGTCGAATTACATTGCGCTATGTGCGCCACACCGTACGGTTTATTATATACGAACGATTATTGTACACACGCGCCGAGTGACTTGGCATTAAACAATTAACGAACATCCCACGAACGCGTTCGGTGTTCTGTTCCACCTCCTCCACCTTCTTCTTCTAACGTATTTAACTTCTTCTCGTACCCATTCTTCTTGGCGTCTTCGACCGGCCAACTCGGATACGTGGGTGATCGGAAATATTAGTCGGCTATTAATCACCCGCTACGTGAGCTCGCGGTACGCCGTCATCGCAGGCCGTTACTCGATGTCTTCGTATTCGTATTAATATACGCGACCGGACGCTTCGAACGCTCAGGGCTGCAATGAAGATTTTGCCGCCCAGAGACAACAACGTATCGCCACCCCTCTTACTCAAGGTGCAACACTGAAAACAAGTTCAAAATTATACACGTTACGAAGTCAACAAAAAAATACACGTCGGAATAGCCATGATCAAGATAATATCAGGATCGAAAAACAATAAATGTCTGAACAGTTGACTTGTCGATGAAAATGCGTTCTATCGACGGCTGCAATCGTGTACGACGATAATCGACAGTAGGTGGAAAATGCGCGAAAACTCAATAGAAAAAGGAGTCAAGTCGAGAAAATCGGCACTGTTAAAACAAAAACAGACAACTACGTATGAATTCGAGTAGTAGCCAGGATTTCTACTAGTGGGAGGGGGGCAATACAAAAAAATTCTAATTCAAATTACATTTTTATTGTTTGCAAAATAGGTAACCTTTAAACTTAATAGATGATCTATTTAGTAATTACTGTCATTTATACATGAAATTTAAAACTGTTTTATTTATTTATATACATTATATAGATATGTATATTAACGATATAATATCAATAAGGTACGCTCTATATGTGTTTTTATTATGTCCAATCTAAAAGTTTCAATCTTTTAGGAGATTTTTTTATAAAAGCTGTCATAGTTTCCTGTTCTACAACGTCATAATCTAAATCATCCTTATTAATGTTAGCCAGAACTAAGCCATTCAATTTTTCCTCAGTTATAGTAGCTCTTAAATATGTTTTAAGTATTTTTAAAACAGAAAATGTGCGTTCTGCTGCCGCAAATGTTACAGGGAGAGTAGCTAATATCTGTAGGATTTTTCTAATACTTGGAAACAGCTCTGTACATTATTTAATTGTTTCTATAACAATCCCTGGTGAATTTTCTTTGGATTCCCACATCTTCCTAACACAGAATACAATAATTTAATAATATTGTATGCTCGGTCTTATATATATATATATTACTATCACGGTTATAGATAGTTAGTAATCTAAAGCCACGAATGATATATTATTTAACGCGTATTATTTTTATATCATAAATCGTTGTAAAAAACACAAAATTCAAGAATTCAAGTCAGTTTAACTTTTACAGAACAAGAGCTAGTCGTAATCTTAGCAAAAATGTGTATGTAAGAAGATCCTCGATGGGTGGTGGGGAATAGAACCCCCGAACCCCTCGCCTCCCTTTTGCGCACGGGACTACCGTGTACACCGTTTCGCCATGTCCTGCCGTCCGTGTGCCACCGATAAATGTACAGTTTCGCCGAGGGCTACAGGACGATGCGATGTTTTTCCGTTATCGCCTCAATTATCGTCATTATTATATATTACGCTTGAACCGTCGTCGCCGTCTCTGTCCCACGTGCACCTGGTGCGTGTCGCACTACGCCGGCCGCTGTCGGACGCCATCGCTTTTAACTGACGTTACCAGCGAGAAACCGTCCGGAAGTTTGTACCCACTTAAGACCGTGTGTGGGAATACCACGCGTGCACTTATGCGTACTGAAACAGGCACTTAAACGTCGTGCCTTGTAGTTTTCGTCAACACCGGTGGAAGCGGAAAGTATGTTCGTATGTGTACACGATTTCGATTTCAATACGGTTTGTACAAGTATTATTTTATGTAAACACGTGAAGTAAGTTTGATAATTACGATGAACTTATTACGATCGCTTTGTGTTTTTCGTAACCGTTAACGTTTCGACTTACGACACGAGCACGTTCAACACGTTGAAGTTCTTACGAAAACCGATACGCACACTATATCCGGTCACGCTCTACGGTCTGTACTGCAGCGGGATGATGAAAATAATGTTTTATTCCAAGTACCTAGTAATTTCACGTGCTGTTATATATTTATTTTCCTGGTCGTCTATTGTGTCCATCTATACCTTTAGTTCAACATTAAAGTGTTTCAACTTACACATTAATGCGTTATAATATTGCAAATAGCGGTATACAATTTGTACAAATTGTTTCCAAACATCCGAACGGTCAAATTTAATTTAACAAAAATTAACAATAAACTTAATGGTCGATAGCAAAATTGATGATTTCCATACAAAAAAGAAAAAATTATTTTACTAAAAAACTTTTTTTTATAAAATGCATTTTTGTGATCAAATCAGTGCAATAGGTCAATCTGTACTGAAAGAAAATTTTCAACATATGTTAATTCTGTTCTGTTTTTCGAATCAACATTTTTTATCGCATCCAAAGTTATAGATGTATATACTAAGCAAAAAAATTACTTACACTAGGAAATTAAATAATAAATAAATTATAATGATTAAATTTAGTTAATTAAAAAAAAACCCTTAAGGTATTTTTTTCATTAATGATCAAGTCCACTAAATTTATGCCTGAGAAGTGTGTATTATTAGTTTTGAAAAATTAAAATCCATAAATTTGGTTTGAAAAATGTTATTTCAATTTCGAAACTAAATGTGGATGTCATGTATATATATATATATATATATATATATATATCTGCTAAAGTATCAATATCACGCATAAATAAATACATTTTGAAGTAATAAGTTGAATTTACTACGGTTAAGTTGCTTTTATGTTTAATGAAAAAAGTTTTTTAATTGACTTCAGTTAATAAGTTTGTTTTTCTTACCGTTCGTTGGATGTCAAAACACGCTTATTTTAGTAACAAAACCGCCGTCTGTCGTACGAGATATTTTTACTTTAATGTGTTTGTCATACTATTACATAAATAAATTCAACGAGATCGTATAAACTATTACATCATATAAAGCATCTGAATGGGAGAATAATTAAAAATTTTATGCAACCAGAGATCTTTCTGATGTTTGATACGTGTACAGTATGGTTTGCGAGTAATAATACCAACCCTGATACTATTGGAACGTCTAGTTTGCGCCACAAATAAAGATTTTTTTTTTTATCCTAGAGACATCTCGTTTTTAGTTGTGTTATATTTGTTTTTGTAGACTCGGAGATTATCCCCTGTTCAAGACTCTATGGCTTGTTTAAATATCATGTATTTTAATGTGGATTTACAACAGTAAATTGTTATACGGTTTCGAGCGCATCATGTTAGCAGCTATTATAATAATATTATTATTTTATTATATTATATTATTGTTATAATATTATTACAATCTAATTTGTCCGAAAACATGACCATGCCAATTCAAACGTATACGCGTACCTATGATCAGCGTAAAGTATTGGAAAAAGTATCGAAAACTTCACTAACTCATAATATGTTTGGAAATTACTAAAATAGCGAAAAAAAATATAATGGCCGCTTGTCATCAAATACGATGGTTAGTAAAAAAATGTATATATTTTTATTATTGTACGTGGGGTTTGTACACGATAAAGTTTCACTTATGTTGAATAGTGGCAGTCATAACATCAATGACCCTTGTTTTCGTCCTCAATTTCTTGTTAAAATTATGTATGCTTTAATGAGTTTTATCGTAATTAAATGTTTATTTTGAGTACATTTACCAGGAAAATGTATTCATTGTTCAGTTTCGTAAATCTAATAACATAATAACGGTAATAATGACAACGCGTTCGAGGAATATGAGTATATGAGTATATGAGTATATTATTATGCGAGTACAACGCCAGTAACGTTCTGTTACACACGGCTGATGTGTAGTGACATTGTTTTGTGCTCATTTTTTTCCCGGGCCACAAATTCGATGTGTAATACCTTTCTCATATTTTCGAAAAATACATCCAGTGTACGAATCTGATTCAGATCCAACCCGTTGCATGCGCGATGTGTTGCAAACAACATACGTGTGATTATAATATTGGCTCTCGTATAAACGGTATGCTCACCCACTGGGTTCCGTGGTTCTCTGTTCATTATTTTTGTGATGTGCATAATAAACGTACGCGTAATCGTACTATGTCATGTGTTCGCGTCAAATATCAATGCACATTCATCCTACGGAATAATGGAGAATAATAATAATAATATTATAATATCAGAGCCCATCAATGTGTCTATATCCACTCGACACCGATTATATACCATCGATGATGTAACACCATATTATAATAATATATAAATTTAAAAATTAACTTTTATATGTTTATGCAAAATAAGTGTTTAAATTGTTAATAAATACCTAGTCAACTGCATAAAAAATCTTTTGCATTCAATGGATTCATCAAAGTTGGTACTTAAGGGATAGGATAATTAAGTTATACATAAGGGATAATCCTTTGAAAAACTATAATCTACTAAACAATATCTATAAAATATACAATGTAAATTTGAATATTTTTATATTTATCATTTACAACGTTGTTGGACATCACAAAACACTTTTGCAGCGTTTTCGTGTCTTCGTCCCGACCCAAACACGAAACCGATTTTTCGCATGGTCTGTTGCAAAACACGCTTCCACAATATTATGAGTTATCGCTGTATCCCGATGATATAAATATCCGTGCCATCACCATCGGGTATCTATACATCTTTTCTGTTTCCGCGGTTGCAAGATATATCCGGGCCGACTTGCACCATAGATAACGAAAACACTAAACCGACCGTAAGGTCATCACCACACCACAGTGCGGTGCCTACGACAAGAAACTTTATTGTGTGTCGTTCCGGTCGACCGGATGCGTTCTGTTTGGATCCGCCAAAACGCACTGCTCGGCGAGACCCTTCGACGCGCGCGGACTTCGACTTACCATGGCGACACGGTGTCACTGACACCTAGACCCGTTTGACCCACCCGTGTTAGAGGCCGGAGGTCTTTCTCTGTCGGGAGAATCAACGACTGCGTTTCTGCTCTGATATCAGTGAAAACCTGTAGACTGATTGGAACGGCTCTCGAACGAAAAACGTTATTTGTAAAGGCTGACCCGGAGTAGAGTTTGCGAGTGCACCGTTAGTTTGGCCCTTTTTTTTATCACATTTTTTTGTACAACGCATTCGCGCGTACCCAAAAACAGCCGTGTTGTTTATACGATTAGATCAGATCGTACATCGTCGTTTTGTAATAACCTGGCCTGCAACGTTGGCACGGGAACGTTTGTTTGTACGGTTACCGGTTGACGACGACGAGAACCCGGAATCTTTAGGATTCCGACGCATAATCACGACACTTATTAACACTACACTACACGATGTACTTCGTCAACTGCACCGCTAGGGTATTTGGGTCAAGCGTCGAAGAAGGAGACGACGTCGTAGTGACGAACAGCGGACCGAGCTCGTCCGTTTCGCCGCCATCGACGCTGCCAGCACCGCCATCATCGCCGTTCGCCGCGTCCGACGTGGCCGGCTTGGACATGGACCGGCTCAGGGCAGACGCGGTCTTGTGGACCGCCTACGAGCAAGGATGGAAGGACGCGTACGCCGCTGCGCTTGCCGCCTTTGCCACCGTACCACCGTCACCGTTCGCCGTCGCGGCCAATTCGCCGCTGGCCACCACCGCGGTCCCTACTCCGCTGGCCGTCGTGGTCCCTTCGCCGCTGACGGACACGCGCCCCGCAGCCACCGGAGCCGATCGTCGCCGGGCGCGCACCGATCGACGCGCCCTAAGGGCTCCGTTCGTTCGCCGGCACGACCGGAAAAATCGCGTGCGACGAACGCCAACCGACCGGTACGTATCGAAATGTTTACATATTGTAACACTATCACCAATTACCACGTTTCAGCAGTTGTCCTTGCTACTTTTCCGAAAATGATCCTAGAAATATTTGTCTGTGTTAAATGTCTATAAACGTATATCTCCCGACTAATACCGTTATGCCTCGGAATCGCTCGAACCGTATAACTTAAAGGCTAGTTTTAAGACGCGTGTGCGTCCGGAATCGTGCCTCCCATTCCCGGTTCCGGGAGTACACATTATTGATTGAATATACTGTATGCAATTTTATATCATGATTGAACTTAATTTAACTTAATTTAAATTAATTTTATCGTGATCATGAAATATTGAAAAGAAAAAAGGCTTTACGATTATTTAGACGTTTCATCGTAACCGTTTGTTTTTAAATATTATTAACATGTAATATTTTTGTTCATTTTAAGCATAATGATTGAAAAATCAATGAATCGATCCTTGCAGCATGACGTGCAAGGAAACGCGGAATGAAATCGTCATTGAAAATATGAAAACGTGTTTGTTCCGTTGTCAAATCATAAAGATTAACGGCATAATATTTAAGTATATTTATCAAAAATAAAAAACCATTTTGGGCTTATTATACATTATTCTACATAGTACTTATTTATTATTATTATCTATTTAATTAAATTGAAATTGCTATTCTAATATATATTATGGAAGTTTGGAATAGTATTTTCTATATCAAGTTGTTTATTAAATCAATAAATGTTTATATACCAACTTGAATTTGAAAGTTGGTTTTAGTTTAATGCGTTAAAAAAAAAAAATACATAATACATTTTCTCATTATTGATCGAAAATACATCATGAACCGAACTTGTGATCATACGAGCATCTAGTTCACGCGATATTATCATAGTACATTAAAACCTCTCTAATACAGAACCTCTACAAAACGGAAACGGACAATTTCGTGATCCACTTAGTATACATATTCTCTGTTAAACGGAAAATAAAACTATTTAAAGAAAAATTACAATTATTTAGGTACTATATGTTATCAATATATTGTGATAAGGAGACAGGCAGTAGACACAACTGTACGCGACCGAGGAGTATCGATCCAAGCGGCGGATGTGACAGATATCCTAAGTTTTTGATCTCCTAAGTTTTTTTATTAAGATGTTGTGTCAATTATAATAAAGTCAGTTTAGTGTTGTGAAATATAGTTGTGTTAATTATTGCTCTACATCATATATGAATCACTAAATGCAAGAAGGGCACATGTTCACATTTTATAATTTTTCAGGTGAGACAAAAAACTTAATATCTCTGGAAAAAATTGAAGAAAATAATTTAAATAATTCACAAAATATGATTTTATAATATACCAATAAACTGGACATGTGTTCCGTTTGCACAAAACGATGTATTTGTCGAATCTAAACAAAAATCTGTAAAATTGTGATTTTATGAAAATTATCATGTGCCCTTCTTGCATTTAGTGATTCATATATTATATATAATCCCGAAAATTTACTGAACGTGCTGCTTCATCATAAAAAAACAATCAAATATTAAAAACTATTTTCCTATAATATAAAAACAATTCAGATATATTACTATTCAAAATGTTTACTTTTAGTGCTTAGGTTTATTTTTTTATTATTATACACAAACACATTTAAATATTAAAACATACATTGAAATGTTACTAAATAAATAAATAAATTTACGTTGTACGAAGTATTCACCTAAAATATAATTTTTTAAATTCTTGAAACTTTATTCTTTTTTTACCTCACTGTGTCGGAAATATTTTTATAACGGAAACAGTTTTGGTGTCAAGCAATTCCGTTATATAGAGGTTTTACTATATTTAATAATTATTAACGCACGTGACAATCGGTCATCGAGCCACCGTTAACGGACGTCAAATGTTACCGTACATGTACAATCTGCAGATTCTTAAAATCTCGCTAATATGTATAACAATTGCAACCTCTCCTCGATTTAGCGGCCAAAACAGCTGTTCCGAACACACCGCCGCAGCCGGTTTAGTAGCCATGTGCGTTAGCGAGGAACGTCGTGGTTATTGTTGTTACGATAGCGTGGTAATTAAACGATCCGCCGACGCCGTTTTACACACACGGGTCCTGCGCGAGTCGTATCCCGAGAGGCCACAAAGCCGGTTATATATTATTACGTATAGGTGCAACACACGCGCGACCGTAGGGATAATTGTTTATTACGATATAGGTGCACCGCCCTTTTCGGAGGGTACCGCGTTTCGCGAATAGCTGCTCATAGGACGCCCGTCAGGCCAAGGAAGCGCGTCGAAAACGGTCGAAAGACCTCGTCCCGACCGTCAGCTCGTACACACTCGTCCGTTGCACCGCCATTGTACCTCACAAGACATATCGTGTGCCTGTTCCGCGAAACAAAAATTAACACCCGATCTATAGACCGCGGTCGGCTGCAGCATCTGACGTCGATCGTTTTGCCGAGCCATTAGAAAGGTGCATTTCACGTCGATTAAATGATTGACACCGGATCCGAGGACGAGATAGGGAAAAATCCGTACAAGACGCGCGCCATCAAAACAGTTGAAAATCGTTTAAAACCGTTCCTCCTAAAATTTACGGGAGTTTACGTTAACTCAAAACCTTTAAGGAATCAAATTGCGTTTCTCAAACACGAATGTATATCGCGATGGAGCATGCGTTTTAGTTAGTTGTGTCTTTGTGTTTGCCACCGAAACGATTACGGACCTAGTGTGAAACGAGATGATACGCGTGAAAGAATCGAAAACTTTTATAATCACGCGCGTGTAAAGGATGTATAATCTGGTGGTGGTTGGATAGCATGCACATGAAACTGACTATTATTTAAAAAAAAAAAAAAAACAGTTTCCGACGTGCGTAGTAGCTCGCGCGGACGTGCTAACGACTTTCTTCGGCGCGTTAATCACAATGTACAATAAAAATATTTAATTTCGACAATCCTAATTTGGTGTGTATTTCATATTCTTAATTACAATTCTTTATTGCTTTCGGACGCTGGTCCGAGTTGTAAAAGTTAATTGAATCGTTCCGAGTTCTATTTCGTGTATTATATTTCCTTCTAGTCCATTACGCGTTGTGTGATTATGTAAAAAACAAATAAATAAAAACATTAATCGTCGAAAACAGTTAAAACCATGTACAAATAAATTGAATAAAATGATTTCATTGCTGATTTTAAATATACGATAACATTTATACATACGTATGTTACATACATATGTTTGAAATATCGAGCCGGTATTTTTAACTATTTGAATTTTTTTTTTTTTAATCTTATTGAGCACATTTTTTTAATGTTTTTTGTTCTTTATATATCATACTATTGGGATATAAATTGAAAATATAAACTATGAGGTGAACACACACGTTTATAATTATAACTTTGTAGAATCTACACGAACAAGAGTCGTGGACAGTTGTAAAATAAAGTTGTAAAATATGGGTATACTTGATGGATTCACGATTATAATTATAGTTGTTTATTATTTACGTGTATAAATATTATGTGGCTATATAATGAATAAGTCTTAAATCAAATGATTAAGGATTTATATTCATACTTTATGAGTTTTAATAATTTTTTGGGCTGAAATCTGAATATAAACAAAAACGATTTAAATTGAAGTTTTGTCCTAATGCATTGCGATATAATTTTTTAATCTACTGCTCGAAATTTGTATCAGTTTAAAACAATAACTTGTTATAATTCAAAATAAGACAATATGAACTAGAAGTTCGAACATTTGTATTAAATATAAGATCAATTGCATGTAATATAATTATACAACATTAATTTTTTAATTATTAGTGTATAATAATGACTTTATAATTAACTGTAATAACTATATAATAAAATATATCTCTTGTTTTATTTTCTTTAATATATCTATGTCAAACCATGTGAGTGTTGTTAGTTATATTCCTTCTGGATAGTTAGATGTATAATATTTCATAGATGATTATTATTTGAAAACTAAGATATTTGATACTTATAAGATTGTAATTCATTTTTTTATTTTATTTTTTTATTTTTTGAATTACACAGTCATTACAGGATAAAATGATTTCGAATTAAAAATCTGAAGACTTTTAAATCGAAAAACTAATAGAGAAAACTGTTATTGAAATTTTTAATACAGAATTATTATTTAAGATTACAATCTCGCGTGATAATATCTTATACCGTCTACGTTGCTTATATGTAAGTGTAGAAGAAACCTAATAAGTATATGACATTATATTGTATCGAAAAAAATAACGCTGATGTATTTGGCTGTGTGTTTAATGTACAATTAGATAATTTATCTTTGGATCCGTTCGTTGAAATCGGTAGCCAAAAAAAAATAGTTTAATTAATAGTGTCTTATGAATACTGTTAAACATACGATTCCTTCGGTAGGTACATGTATGCTTAAAACAAACGTATTTCACACGGTTTTGTTCATTTTTAATTGCTTGTGCGCTAAACTTTCTTAATGAGCGATAGAGCTAGGGTAGAGATCACCGCCTACGTAAATCATTAATAACAATACTTGCCACCCATGGTAATCACTTGTCTACGGTTTCATACACACGTAAGGGTACACCTTGTAACGCGATTTCGACCTTGGATCCGTTTTAATTACGCGCCGTGATCGCATCGTTAAGATTTAAAGCGGGTATGACGAAACGGCACAACTCTAACGGGCACAATGTTGTGAAGAGAGAAAAAAAAAATCAATAAACAAGAAACCGTGTTCGACGTCTTACGGAGTACATTAAATCCAGAGTATACACGTGCAACACTGTGTACACGAACACATGCGCGCTGTTCCAGAATCTCCTGGGCGAAATAATCGCGTACCGAAAAACTTTGACGCGGTCGGATTACACGTGACACGATTACGACGTACGAGTACGCCAAAACGACCGTTCAGTCCTGTTGCAGCCGCGAAGTCCGAACTCGGTTTTAGCTTGTCGGCACGTCCCAGCCCGTCCAAGTGCGATGTCCGCCGTGACGAGCCGCAACGACTCATTCTGCGAGCACGACCGCGTCACGTCCGCAGCACCATGTTATCGCTTAGTTCGCGAGACGAGATTAAAAATGCCGTCGGACCCGTCACATCGTCCTAACCTTCCGGACCCGTTTCGTTTGCTCTAGGTCAACGTTTTTTCTGTCCTCGTTTCCATCCACGTACGCCTTGACCTCTCGTCATTGTTTTGCGTACCCCCGACTGTCGGTTTGTCCGTTTTCACGTGGGACTGACGGCAAACCATAAAATCAGTTTCGACGGAGAATAAATAGTTGTGAAGTAATGACTATTTTTTTTTAATCAGCTCCTGCAGTACAATTTTTATGAAAAAAAAAAAAAATACTGCGAATTTCACAATTCAATTTCAATACGATCCTCGTGGGTGGTTTGTTAACACTTAATTTTTAAAATCTGGTCTCGCAGGTGATAAGTTAACTCCTAAGTCTGAACTCATAAGAAAAGTCTACTACAAAACATGTTTTCAATGAACGTGTTTGACGGAAAAGCCTTTTCCGCGAACACAGTTTTCGTTATCAAATATTTCATAAATAATTTATTAATTTATACACAATTTTTATACTTTCTACCATTCCCTTTTTTCACCAGAACCCACTCGTATACTTTCGTGAACCCCCGGTTGAGAACGTTGCCCTAGATTAAGTATCACAAACAGTGCTGAGACTTATCTTGATAAAAGTATTAATTATATATTATTTTATCTAGATAGAAATATAAACTTTATCTATTTAGCTATCTTAGACGAACACTTAAGTTATCTACTGTTTATTTATATAGATATTTTTTTTGTATGGTATTTAATTAATGCCAAGTGCTTCGTGGACTCGGGGATTTTGTCAGGCATCGTTTGGATAAGTGAGACAAAAATACTCAACAATGAAAATGTTATAAAATTATATAATTCGAAAATCATCCATACGTCTTTTTTAATTTTATACCCTAATGAGTATTTATACTTTATGTATTATCACATTTTCATTGTTGAGTATTTTTGTCTATCGAAATAATTGCTACATTAAGTCAATTGACTTAATGTAACTATTTTTTTGTACAAATATATATATATATGGACTTCATTAACAATAATTATATACATAGCCTTTTTGGCAATAGATAACAATTAACAATCGTCTACTGTTTGTTGGTATAAAAAAAAATTATTTATCTGGGATCAATATTGCTCATGAGTTGATGTAAAACAGTGTTTGGATCAGCGGAAAGCAACTTGAGAGTCGTCAATAATTTAACACCAAATGAATACCTATTACGCTACAAACACAATGTGTGTATATATATATATTTTTTTTTTTACGTCGGTAAGGGGTGATCCCATAGAAATAAACAAACATGAGGCTCATGGATCAAAAATATTTGCGCGCCATCGATTTCGATAATAGTCATCACAAACGAGCTTTCTCGCCGAGAAAAATTTTCGGAAATGATTCGGACGGAGGTTATAGTTCAGTGTTGGCCCGTAACGAGAACAGTTTCCACGCACGCCACCACTAAAGATAGGGAAAAACCAATGGATATACTGTTACCGTGTCCGGTAACATGGTCCGGTATCATGGCTACATTGTTTTATCATTGTAATCGCGTCACGTGTTCCACATTACATCACGCTCCCGAGTTGGCGAACCGCACGAAGATGACTAGGTGACCGTTGAAGACACGCCTCTTGTCAACGCGCACGTGGACTGTTCGAGTTTCCCACGAGTAGGTCATTGTGCAATACCGTCGGACCGCTTTTTCGACTTGCTACTGCGGTAAAGAGTACCGCGATACCCCGTTATTTTTCCCCCTCGCACACCATCGTCCAAGGGAAGGCTGGTGGCCGGACGCAGGATGTAAGGGATCGTGAATAATTAACGGCGTTGGCGGTGGTGGTGATGGGAAGGGATGAAAAAAGTTTATGGCGACTCAGGATAATTAAAAACTATAAAACACCATCTGTTTCGCGCGAACCTTCTAACGGTCGAGACCCGAGCACCCCCAACATCACTGCGCATTCGGCCACAGGCGCATTTAATTAGAATATTATACTCGGACCACGGGTGGGGGGTCGGGGTGCGAGAGGGAGAAGGAGAATTTTTTTTTCCTTTTCAAAAAAAAGGCGATTATAAATTTACGCGTTAGGACGCATAAATCGCGTTTCGATAGGAAACTTCACGTTTGTCACTCCGCTGCCGTTCCGATGCGCAGCTGTACCGGGTGAAATCGTGTTCGCTAAAGCTGAAAACGATCGCCCCGCGCATCGGTAGGATCTGCGATCAGTAGGACCGATAAGACTTTCGATAAATCGTTTTGAAACAGTCCCCGTCGTATCGCCTGGCAAATACCTCTCAAAAATCTAACACTCTTACATCGGCTGATCGTTTACTTTCTCACACTAATGAGTAACGGCCGTGTTGGATAACCAATCGATTTTAGTCAAAATAAAATATACCACTGCTCCTCAACTGTATTCGTAATTACGATGACTAATAATAATAATAATATAAATATAACATGATATTTTTCCTCCGATTCTCATTATAACAAAATATTTTATCGGCTGTAATGTAATTATTGTTGGGCATCGGTGATCTTATCGTTTTTAACGCACTTTTTATCATCCCACATGTTATGGATTAATAACTTTTAGCCATAAAATAAACGTTGGTCTTTATTTCTTTTTTTTATCGTACGACCTGTTATTACTTAAGAATTTACTTAAGATCCTAAATTTTAGCTTAACTCGTTGCGAATCCTGCAAACATTATCGTATAACAAATTATTTACAGCCAGCTTACCGTAAATAAATTCATTTTTAATTAAAACAAAAAAGAAATTAATTTGAAAAAGTTTTGATTCGTTAATGCTTAAGTAAAAAATTTAAATTATTCGCTAGAAGAATCCAACTAATTAATTGTTTTATTTAAATTTGTTTTAAATATAAGTAACGCTATTATTTTCTTCGCACCAATATACTATGAAAGTAAAAAATAATAACCCGAACTCGGGGAGTGTTAAGGGAGGAACTATTAATAATATTATAGATATTTACTAACGAAATATGTAAGCCCGTGGGTTCCGATAAGACAGTTATTCGTATTATAAAATACACGCGTCATAACGATTGGTGGAAAATATTAACTTTTAGCCTTTTTCACGGCCACCATATTTCGTTCCGAATGAATAACTAACGTTCGATGTAGGGTGTTAGGTCGGAAGAATAACCACGTTTTGTCAAACGGACGAAAGTAATTGTAATTTTGGTGAGTAATTGTAGAAAAAATATACATTAACATTTTTTTAACTTTACGTTTAATCTTATAAATTTCCCCGTAAAAATACTGTCAAAGGTTTCAAATCTCGTTCTTGTTTTCCATACCTTCAGCGTGTAAATAGAAATTACAGTCAACAATATTAAAGAAAAAAAAGTTTGATAACTTGATAACGATGGTGTATGTTCGAAAAGAAAAACAAAATATGTAACAATTTTATACTACTTGTTACGTTTTTTAACCGACTTGGAAAGGGATGTACAGGATGGGCGTTCAAAATTTTAACTTAGCTATATTATCCCTTTCCCCTCGTCGATATTCGGCTGTGGTATAAAACGCTACTGCCATTGCCGAGCAAAAGGCATTCGGGTGATACGGAATATTAAATTTACCCTTGTACATACGCACGCGTCATTTCATTTTTTTCTTTTTTTTTTTTTTGTCAGAATAACGTGATTTTCATTTCTGTTAACTTACGAACGAACCGAAACTATAGGTATTTTCACGGGAAACGTGTACCCCGGAATAACTTTTATACCATATATACTTTTTCGTGTGTTTTTTTTTTTATTTTTTTATTATTATTTATTATTAATATTATCATTTTATTCAGACGAACGAGTTCGCGTATCTGGTGAAATTTCAAAAGTCGGATTAAATACGGTATTTGGATTGGACGTTTAAGATGTTTCACTCGATTTATCGTCCCCGCAGTAGTTAGGCATGTTGAAAAACTTTCGGAATTAATTGTCTCTGTAGATAAAAATCTCGAGCGCAATGATCTCGGGAATAATTGTTTAATAGATTGAAAATAACGCCAACAACGGTGTGTAGGTGAAGTGCAATGACGTAAAGTTTAAAAACTATTAGACGTAAATTAATTTACCATTAATAAAAAGCGTGGAGTATATATTATCTTTACTTATAATACCTATACATGTATGGCACGGTGTCTTCTATAAATAATATTTAATGGAGCGGAAGACGGGAAGTCGTTAGAATATTATTTCTTAACGTATTACTTTGACTGAACGTAATGCTATCGGCAAAGAATCGCGTGGTTGAACTCGATAAAAAAATATTAATGTTTTGTTGTTTTAATAGCATAACTATCAACTCACGTACCCGGGAAACTGGAAAATTCGGGACGAGCAAAATGTCACATGAATAAATAAATGGTAAAACCGAATATACAATATATAATATACATTCTGTTTCGCGGTTATTCGAAACAAAATATTATGTTTCCCGAAATGTAAATAACATTTTTGACATTTCCTTTTATTTTCTTGTTTCATACACATCCTTTGTGTAAATGTTATTACGCATTCTGTCAGAAAAATACAGAAAAGGGATAATGCAAACTTTCGCTCAAAATGAGATTTTTAAAATACTATTCCTCAAGTAGATTATACTTCAAAACTACTAAGAATAAGAGAAAAAAAAAATCAGACAGCAGACGCGGCAGACCCTTCACAAAATGATTTTTGTACACGACGTCACGCGAAAATAATATTTAGGTAGGTAAACTCTCTACGCTCTTTGTTCATTTACTTTTGCATACCGGTAGGGGATTATATAGCTGGTGCGGAATTCGAGTGTAATTATTTTAAGTTAAATTTACTTTATCTTTTCACGTTTCGTACGCATTTCACGCTGCACTTTTAATATTTGTAATTAGCCGTAATTAACTACAGCTACGTCGGATGTTACTTTTGTGAGCAATGTTCTTTTTTTTCTTCACTGAATAAAATAACATACATTACGCAAATAAATACGCGTATAATGCTGCGTAATTTGAATTAATTATCTACTACGCGTTAGTAATATTAATATAAATTTCAGTAGACTAATAAAAAGGAATAACATTGAATTAAGTCACTCTTAGGTGTACGTATTGATGATGCCCATAAAAAAATAAAATATTTATAACCACCAAACAATGGTTATTGCATTGTATCAATTATAATATTTTTGAACTTACTTTTTTTTATCGGTAGGAATTGTAATGCAGTACCTTTTATTTAATATTTGTTATATTTTTCGTGTAAATAATTATCCTGTTAGAAAGTAAAGTTGGATAGGTGTGACTACCATTGAGACAAAATAGTGACTGCGATCCAATTGCCATCACTCGGTTGTCTTTTAGAGTTAAGACTTGTTGATAACAGATTTTAGCGGAGGCGTTTTGTTTTTTTTTTTTTTTTGGCCATAAACCATGTAAAAGGTGTGTGATTTTTAGTTTTATTGTATAATTATATACAACGAAAGCGCAAAAATGATAGAGTCTCTGGGAATCTTATTATTTTGATGTCATCATGAATAATCCCCGCATTTCTTAAATTATAAAAGTAGTTTTACTCATGGTGCTGTTTTGATGTAAATGCAGGGTAGATCATAGGATAAAAAAAAATAGTTATAGTTCAGCGTTTTGATCAATAACTATAAGATTTCTGTTGACTTTTGAAAATATTAAAGTTTGAACATAGAAGCTATAATATAATATTATTTCACATCGGCATTAATTAAACTACTTGTATAACAATAAAATAAATTAATTACATTGCTGAAATGTATAAATCAAACAATAACATAAGTATCTAAAGACAGTGTCGTGTCGAACTCAAACATTTTCAGAGGCAAATATATTAGTATATCCAGTTAGTGGCTACTTGATACTGACATGCGTTTATATAAATTTAAAATATCTTTTTAAATGTTATTTACCTGAATTCTTAACTATGAATGTAAATGATTACCCACCAATAGAGTGATAGCCACCATCCCCCAAAAGACTGAGAGGCGGCCGACTCTTGACGAACTCCCATTGCCACTGCCTAAATATATGAATGCGAAACATAAGAAACTCTCAATGATCTGGATTGTAAATTTGAGAAAGTAGTATACCTACAGTTAAATATTCTATCTTCTCGATAAACTTTTTATTACCACTGTTCTCAAAAATAAATGTTAATATATTGGAATTTATATTTTTACCTACGTGGGCTTTATAAAACAGCTATAGGTGTGTGCTATTTGTTTGATTGATTTCTAAAAATAGTGCATGACTGGTAAGTACTACTTAACAAAACGTAATGCAGAATTGTGACATCTATGAGACAAGTACCCGGGATACCGTGGTCGGTTAAGCTAATAGAACGATTTGTAGCATTAACAATGGATCATAATAATAAGCCTTTCGGTCACCGGACGTGCTCGCAATAGCTGGTAGAACGATGTTTGAAAGGGAAGAAAGGGAGAAAGAGAGAGAGAGAGAGAGAGAGAGAGAGAGAGAGCTTCGTTTAATGAGCTTATGGCCGAGAAGAGGACGGATGTCACAAAGTCATCGGCAATAATAGGACCCAACGGTCCCTTTGACGATTTAAGCAGCTGCGCCAGTACAATTTGTGACCTAACCGATAAAGAGCATTAGTCGCGGACTTTGTAAACGATAAGGTTTCGTCGGACACACTCCAAAGTCTTTAAAAGCTTTAATAAACTATAAATTATTATATGAACACATGGCCGGTGAGCCGCGAGGAGTAAGAGGGAGGTCAAAGTTTTAGGTCAAAACAAATATTGTATTTGATATATTTGTGTATGTGTTTTGCAGGGTATCTCTCGAGGATTAAAGTTTTTTTTTTTAAGAGAAATAGTATTATTTAATACCATCTGTGTTTCGTAGTAATCGGGCAAGTATTTATTTTCCCGTAACAAGAAGTCAACATTCTTAGGGAGTAAACCCTAGCAAATGTTATTTTTAAATCATACTAAAATTGTCTAAAAAATATTATTGAATTTTTTTTTTACTTGACGCTTACTAAACTATAAAATTATTAAAG
Source organism: Sipha maydis (assembly GCA_034509805.1). Classification (NCBI taxonomy): domain Eukaryota; kingdom Metazoa; phylum Arthropoda; class Insecta; order Hemiptera; family Aphididae; genus Sipha; species Sipha maydis. The sequence goes on from JASXSY010002037.1 coordinate 48,292, forward strand.
ATCTTAGAAGCATTCATTATGACAAAAATAAAAAAACCTTTTCTGGTATGCATGAAGATTTTTTCTTCCGAAATATTCAATAAAATATTATGCAATGCATATAATATACATATATATATATTTACTCGCAACCAACATCTCAACAATATTTTACAATCGAACATTTTGTTTGCAGACAAGATGTCCTCGGTATTCTCCGTCGTCTCATCATGAGAAAAAATGTATACAGTTCAATACGAAAGTTTTGTTTGTAATTTGTAAAATTGTTTGTATTTTAACCGCGGCCCACGCAGTGTATTAATATTATTCTCATTTCGTCACGTTTATGGGGAATGCTTTTGCAACAGGATAATCTATGTAATAACAGCAGTACAATGAAAGACACAGGGGCGCAAGATGTTGAAGTGGTCGATATAATACTGTAAAGGTTCTGATGACGAATCTGGTAACGAACACGTTTTTTTCTGCACCTTTTTCAATCGTCTGGGCTTTTGCGAAAGTTCTTCGTATTTTAATTGTTTTTTTTTTTCATCCGTCGTATTCATAATATCTAAAAAGAGTACAAGGCAATAGTTATCGGTGCTCCATTCACCAAAATACCGTTGGATATTTCATTTTGAATAACCTACCGTTGAATCCTACCGTGTATTAGACACATGATAATGTTGTTCGAATATTTAGCCTCGATATTTTACGAATTATTTTCACCGCAATCATTATAGACTGATTATTTTGTATTCCGCGTAATTTACAAGTATGTGTATATAATTATATCCCAACACGGTCTGTCAAATTATTTATTATGAATGAAAGTAATGAGAAAACTGAAAAGTAGTTATTTTAAGTAAACTTACTTTTTAACTTAATTAAAGTTCTTACATGTAACGTGCGAAGCGCCATTCTGAGAAGTATTGAAATAATTAGAAACCTTCACGAAATTAATTTAAGACTTTGATCTGAACAAAACAATGATATGACAGGCTAATTTATATGTTATACGTGTTTATCGTTTTCCTACACTAACATTTTTATTTTTTAGTTATTCTATTTTTCAGTTTTGATTTCGAATTAATAAGCTAACATAGTCAAATCTTGTTTTGCAGCACAATAAATTATCAACTATTATTATTCGCAAACCTACATGTGTTTAAAAATGAGTTATACAGTTAAAAAGAAAAATCGCCTTATGAACGGTGATTTAAAATTATTACGCTTGGCCTGGTTTCAAATCGAAAATATATCTTATTTTATTTCCACAATAAAACAACAATTGTATTAAACAATATTATATTCAAACGCGAACGTCATAAATTAAATAGTTTTACATATATTATTTTTTTTTTATCCATGGTCGGAGAAATAAACAAAAAGTATATAAATTCTGTACATTGTACATTAAATAAAATAGTGTTCTGATTAATCAAAAATATTGTTTTATCGTTTCGTACAATTGGATAGAGACGTAACACTTTTACGGTGATGGAAGTAAATTCGAATATAATTGTGTGCATACGTAACTAATGTATATATATACTATTAGTAGAGTACAACGTTTTAAGTGTCCGTAATATTTTAGACGATCGCGGTAAACGTCGGACGTGTTTGAAAATAACGCGGGACGGTGTGTTACCGATGCGTTCGATATTCGCGTCCGATTACGATCGTGAAAATATCAATTCGGTTTGGAGATTGATTGCCGTATCGTTCGGAAAACAGTGAAAACGATATCGGACGACGTTCGCTTTTGTCCCAAACGCTGCCGGGCGCTACTTATCGGTGTAAACCTTTTGATTTCGAATCGATACCATCAGCCGTGGTGCGTCGTAGGCACAGCACTTTGAACGTGTCGTAGCGATCCGAGGATCTATCGACCCGGGATCTCGTGCGTCCGACGGAATTATTTTAATTTCCAACAAGCGGGATTTCAAGACGTTTAAACGTCAGATATTCGAACGCGCGATCGTTATCAGCCTTCCGGAACCCGTAAACGTGTGTACGACGCCCGTACGCGATCGTTTCGGCTCCGGTGCACGTGCAATGCCCACTTGCACGTAACGCGATGCGTGTGTGCACACGGTCGCGAGCAGCGCTCCGAAACTTAATACACTTAACGGGCACGAAAAAAAATACGCGCGACATGTGTAATTGATTACGAGCCACGCGCTGACCATTATGCAACATAAATATGTATTTATTTTTCCCCGTGCCCCCCCCCCCGTCCCGGTCCCCTTTGAATACCGGTCCGGACGACTCCCCGCGGTTTGATTTATTGAGAAATCGATACCAGATGATATCGTCCTAACCCATTTAGGCCGGCTAACCCTTATCGGGTGCTTTCTAATGTTGTGTTCGATAATCGCGTGCGTACGCGACCGTTGTTGTTTTTCCGCTGTCACGTGATTCAGCGGAAACCAATCTCGGTTTTGCGCAAGATCGGCCCGGGCGAGAAGAAACGCTGGCTCGCGCGCGCGCGCGCGTGATCGTTGCGCTCTGCAACACGATAATACTCCGGCGAACAGACCGAACCGTAATACGGGTCTCAACGCTTTCCGACCGTACGGATCGTGTGTCGCGATTTCGTAACACCAACACGTTTAACATTCACCGGCAGGTAACGCGTCGACATTGACAACAGTTTCACACGTTGCGCCGGTGCGTTACGGCGACGGTACCGTACATTAAATTGGTGGGAATAATAACACGCCGTTCGATTTATCGGCCGTGCGCGCGCGCGTTTAACGATTTCGTTGTTTGACAGGCACACGCGGGGAGACGTTGTTTTTTCATAGCGAATATGAAAACCGCGGCATTCGCGATCGTTCGGAAAATGAAACGCTCGTAGACGGTTATTGATTTCCATGTAGATTGCTATACACGTACACAAAACACTTAAACGTAGCATACTCGCCGGCTGATCGGTGTACCTTACCGATTCATTTGAAATGTTGAGCAATCGTACTTGTAACCACTACGCGCAGGGGCGTTAACTGAGGATTTTTCGAGAATCGCATTTTCAAAGGTTGAAAAAGTTTTAGGCTGGATTTGTACATTTTCGATTTTTTGATTGCCTAGAAAATATTTGATTTTAATGATTACCGATTGAGGGAAATTCAAATAAGTATAGTATCAACGGTATAATGTCATTAGTATAACGTATACCCGTATGACGACTGTTGTGCGCTCTTTTCAAATTCGAATTTTTTCGTTCTCATCGAATTACTAATACATTTCTCCTATATAAAATATGAAAATACTTTCCGGATGAGCCCTGCGGGTACATAAGCTATTTAAATTTAAAACTATTCGATTATTCGAACTCTGTAAAAAAACATGAATATCCTTACAGACCGATCTCGACACAAGGGTAGTATTCAACAGTCCATTTCCATTATTTTCATTTGCAGTAAATTATGTTATCGTAAACGATACTTACTTTATAGGACGTTGTAGTATTGCATCAGTTTTTACCGCCACGTCATTAATTTTGTCCGTTAGTATTATTTCTTCCATTGTCAGCTGAAAATATCGTTCGTCTGTTCGTTATGTTCACAAACGTGATGCGCTGAGAGATATTTAGATTCATATGTTCGCTAAACCCAGTACTAATGGTAATGACTAGTCTCATATGAGTTAGAACCCGAATGCGATTTCTTAATGCAAATGTTGCACGCGCCGTTTTTTAATATTGATATGCCTATTGAAATCAAAATCCACAATGTTCAATGAGATATGCAGTTATAAATTATATAATGCAGTAAATGAACATGTGCGCGCACAGTTTACGTAAATATTCATCAGAAAACTGAGCGAACCACAATTCGTGGTAACCCAACTAACACGGTGGATGGAAATTTGAAAAACCGTCCAAATTGATAAAATTTGATGTACCGTCTAATCAACACACAATACAAGTGACATAAACATTGTGTTCGATGTGTTTGGGGTTCCTGGAAAGATTCTTTCGCACTGTTACGTTTGGTTTGTTTGTCGAGTTCGTAATGTTAGCGTATATACTGGACGCTTGCAGTTATCCGTATATTAATTAATAATAACATTTACCTTACGAGTTATCGATAATCATCATACTAATTTGAATGTCGCACAGTAAGTATTTAATTTATATTTTAACCGTTTACGATTATAACTATGACGAAATCGCTAATTGATAATTGTTTTATTACGGCATCATTAATATAAATATTTAATTTCAAAAATTTGTTATTCATTTCGACTTGTTCATCGTTCAGTGTTTTATTGATAAATAATAATAATTTAGCAATCCTGAAAAAAAAAATGGGTTTATTTTACATGTAAATGCGTGTTTGAGCCGTATAAATCTGCTCAAACGATTATAACTATGACGAAATCGCTAGGTGATAATTGTTCTATTACGGCATCATTAATATAAATATTTAATTTCAAAATTTTGTTATTCATTTCGACTTGTTCATCGTTCAGTGTTTTATTGATAAATAATAATAATTTAGCAATCCTGAAAAAACAAAAAAAAATGGGTCTATTTTACATGTAAATGCGTGTTTGAGCCGTATAAATCTGCTCAAACGATTATAACTATGACGAAATCGCTAGTTGATAATTGTTCTATTACGGCATCATTAATATAAATACTTAATTTCAAAATTTTGTTATTCATTTCGACTTGTTCATCGTTCAGTGTTTTATTGATAAATAATAATAATTTAGCAATCCTGAAAAAACAAAAAAAAATGGGTCTATTTTACATGTAAATGCGTGTTTGAGCCGTATAAATCTGCTTATAGCAAGGCAAAAAAGTGCATACACTTAAAAAATGTATCATTTTTTTATTTAGACGAAGAAGTGTTTATGTTTATCTACGGCTAGATAAATATGAATTGAGTTGTCTATTATCGTTATCTAAGTACTTTCGATTTGCATTATATGTATATATATATATCTTTATCTTAATCTGATTGAAAAAAAAAAATAAATAAAAAATAACCCGGACCGAAAGGCACAATAATATCCCGCTGGCGGTCGCTTTTGATTTCATGACATACACCGGGTGCAGCGCAGCACGCGCATTGTTCGCGTAAATCAATCGGAACGTTGAATATTATACGTATTCGAAGATCCCGCGGGCTGGTCGTCGGCGCGTGTACAGCAATGCGTTCGCGGTACTACACACGCGTACGACACACGGGTACGCTCTGTGCTCACACGCCGTGCGCGCAGTCCGTCCACATTTGTACGCGTCGAAAAAGTATGCCACAGGACGACATGTACACATGCGTGGTGCACCGGCGTACGTGATATGTAAGTAAATTGTGTACTTGTAACCCGATTGCTAATATAAATTACGCGCGTACGGGTTACACAGTCATACGTGCGTATATATATTACACGTAATGGTATACGATATTTAATCAGCGACGACGGCTGTACGACGCATAACTCTAACTTAACAATTATCTCGACCCCGGCTCCCGTGCCCCCCCGTTGCACAGGTTTCCTTCGATTTATCGCACGACGACGATACGCGGTTGAAATTGTACGCTCGCCGCTTCGTCCTTCTCGTTCGGTCCATAGTTCGACTGCTGCACGACTACTCGGTGTTCCGCGGAGGATCGCGGCGGTTTGAAAATTGTTCGACATTACGGTGAACGGCGGACGGGACATGGAAACTTCGCAGCAACCGAACGGCGTTCGACGGCCAATCATTTGAAAAACGATTGGCTGTACAAATTTCAACGAAAAACTGTACGACGACTGTAACAATTTTTTGGAATTCGGTCGGTCGCCGAACGTCAATGCCCGTCAGTTCGAGCATCTGCATGTTTTTTCCTATTCGTTTCGCTACACGGAAAAACATGCTAAAGGTTAGGTACAAACCCGTTTCTGAACGATAGAAATAAAAATATATATATGTGTATTATAATGACGCATATAACTGGATGTCTTAGGTACATTGTTATAGATTTTTTGAATTGTAACCATATATTATTCCCCATGAGTTCAGAAAAATCATCCATTAGAATAGATAAAAAAACACGTTCAACCTAAGAATTATATTTTTACATTTGGAAAAACATGACAATGAATTAAGCTTTCGCAAGGTGTGTTAATTTTTACTCCGAGTGAAATGAAGAGTGTAAAAGGATAAGAAACATAATATAATTTTTATAAACACGAAAGAATATTTTTATTTCAAAATATGTTCGTGATTTTTTTTTTTTTTTTACTGCGCATATTTTTAGTGCATATTAATACATGTTTCTGAATTTTTTATTGCATGCATTGATTCATATTTTACTAAATTTTAGTGCATTATGCATGTTTATTTATGTGTTTTTTAATGCATGAACTTGCACTAGTGTCGAGAGGCGATCGAAAACATTCAAGGTGTGTTCATTATTACGCTAACACACGCGTTCTATACGAGGACGAGTCACCCACACGGTTCGGTCGTAAATTGATAGTAAAGTTTTGGTAGAAAGGTCGTAGATCTTCGTTCGTTCGATTAGATTTACAAAATTGTATCGATATAAAAATCGTTTTATAATAAAATCATTAAACCGTTATAACACTGCACCTGTCGGTCATATTATTCGTCAAACGTACGAGGGAGGAGAGTCGTACACGACCATCATGATGTGTGTCTAGACGAAGACGTAAGATTGAGCAGAGGACGCGACGTACAAGCGGCGGTGACGACGACGGGTTGTCTCGTTATTGAGCAGCCCGTGCACTCGGGCTCATTGATCATTTTACACATATAACACATTTACAACGGGCGTATACAACAATTATAATAATACATAAATATATTATTATTATTCGTATACGCGTATTTATATGGGATCGCTTACGACGTGGGACCGGTATTTCTTGTTGTGTCCACCGCCGTTCGGTCGATCGATTTCCAAACAATTATACATACGATAATAGGATATAATAGTACAATAAACGGACATCATTTGTGTGCGTGTGTGTTCTTTTCTAATACCGAACAACAGGTACATTGGTCCCGATGATTCTTCTTTTGTAGACTTCAACTCTTGTGATCTTTCTCTTTCGTTCTCTTCGCGTTCTTCGTCCGCGCTCTGTGCCCGTGGAAATTGAATTGCGTATTCGACGTCGGCGACACGATTAAAATACTAAAAAATATATTGTAATACAAAATTAAAAAAAATTTATTATCGAATTTCACATTCAATAGCGCACCGCGGGTGTGCTCTTAACGTATGTCCTTACGCGTTTTGACCGGACAACGAAATAATAGGATAACAAATCGGTTACCCACCGACGCCGCCGTCAAAACCGATTATGAAAGTCATATGTTATACGCGCATTGGCATGCGGTAAGTAACGATCGGATGAATAAAGATGAGTTATAAGAAAAAAAAACAACATTCACCTGCTAATGACTGGTGTAAAAAGACACGGTATCGAGCTTTTAAATTAAACAGTTTTATTATTTCACTAAAATTATGCTAATATACGACTGTTCAAAGTAGTCATGAGTTTCTCCGCAATGTTTACGGGATTTTCTTGAAGCCGTTTTCGAATCTACGATAGTACCTATTTATTTGATCGTCCGGTGTACACTTGTTTTTCAAAAAGATGTTCGATAAACATCTGATACATCCAATTAGATGCAATAAAATTAACGTTACGAAAATAATAATCTATTAGTCACAAATATCTTCTGTGCAAGATGTCGTGAAGGTGTACAAACTGTATATATCATATTAAGAATCTAATCTTAAAAACATGTTATAATATGTTCAAATGTAGAAAATATTGTTTGATAAATTATTTAACGATCATTATCTGAATAGCCGCTACGAACGTTTTACGGTAATATATTATTTGTACTGATATACTCCGATACCGTTGAACGATTTATGTACTTGAATTTAACGCGCGCACGGCTAAAATGAAAAATAATTCCGTAACACGGAAATTCGTGTTTGTAGTGTTGATTTTTTCTCGTTCGCCCCGCGCAATCGTGTGCGCATATGCGTACAGGTACAACGTAATTATAATGTCCATCAGGCATTGTTGTTGCAACGGTTAAGCGTTTCATAATAGCGCTGAGACAATCGAAAACGATTACGGCGGTCTTTCTTTTATTTACAATCACTTATGAAAAGTGTACAATAACACAACGATTCATGATAAACCAATCATTACGAATGCAGCCGAGCCTACGACGATCATACTGGTGTTATTAATGAATGAACGCGAATGATCACGTTATAACAGCGTTTAGAAGTTGTCAAAACGCGATGTGCCGGTAATAAATTGTTCGAAAAACATTTACAAGTTGATTTATCTTTAATAATACCTAATGGTGATAGGGCTGGAAGGAATTTCGTTTGTTAAAATAACGATTAAAACGCCGGACCGGACATACAGAAACGTGTTGTTGGGCTTGAGCACTTGTCCGGAGCTCCAACGGTGTAATAGTAATAATACGTGGCCGACGCAAAACTGCGCGCGTTTAATAAACTATTATTTTTAATTTTAACACAATGATTGATCGTCGAATAATTCGAAAAACATTCGAGGTAAATCCCAATCACCCATTGATATGCCAAATTCAGCGTTTCTACATTACATTCTGTGTGTATAAAATAAGTCTTACCTGACCGATTCATAATCAACGCGTAGACTAAACTATAATAGTTAACGACTTGAAATGTTCAGTGTTTATTTATATTTATAGTCAAGGTATGCAAATAAAAAGGATTTTGAATAATTTTAATTTCAACGCTGTTGAAATGGGCATAAAACAAAATTTAAACGCATTTTTATCTGTCGTTGGCTGTATACGAATTGCGTCCCGAACACTTACTACTTCTCGGATTTTTGGAAAAAATACACAAATTGCGTCCAAATTTTTATAAACGACTATAAGACAGATATGAAAATGGCCAATTTAGTCGTCTTGGTTTAATTAAAAAGGTATCGTTCAAGTTTTCACCAGCCTTATAATTTTTTAAACTTAAATTTAATCTTTTTATTTTTCATTATAATTCAATTTGTATACTTCCGATTGCATAACAACAACAAAATAAACGATATTTTTAACCTACCGATAGTAATAATTAGCTTTTGACAGTTTTAAAGTCTGTATAAAACAGGATTGTCCTGTATTTCAGCTTGATGTCCTGTTTTTTCAATCGGAATTTAACAGGACGCATTTAGTCCGGTTTTTCATAAATGTCCTGTTTTAATACTGTTTTCACTATTTTTTCATCATAAAGTGATTTTAACGATTAACTGATAAAAGTGTCGCCAATAATAAATTTGTTTTAGATATTTTTATGTGTGGAATCCAGTCATATTGAGACGTTTATTTTTGGTGTGGGTTTTTCCTGAAAGTATGCATAATGCATGAAATAACATTCATAACACTAGTACATTAATTATTTATATAAAGTTTCATATTTTGTTAATCAATTAATTTTTTTTACTCATTGCAAAAATAGTATCCTGTTTTTTTTTCTTTTTTACATACAAATGGTCATCCTAATATAAAATAGATAAGAAAATAACATTTTACTTTGAGATGCAATTCATATAGTCGTTTAGAAAACCGCGTTATGTAATTCATGTGAAAAAAGGATTTCGGGACGCAATTCACGTGTACCGCTTGCGGCTCTATGTCGTGTGACGTGTTTGCATCTATGTCGATATGGCATCTTTTTTTTTTTTTATCAAATAATAACATTTTCATTATTCGATTAAAATTTAATTCTTACATTCGTAAAGTAACATCTTAATGTATAAAAGTAAAAAAATTAAACAATAAAATACCTACAAAATCGCTATAAAAAAAAAAAAAAATAAATATTATTTATGACTGTAAAAGGTGGCAAAACAGGATTCTAACACTGTGTCTAACTTTAGGAACATTTATAGTGGTAATTTTTATTTATATTTCTGAATTCTACTACAGTACCATCGGATCATCGGTAAAAAATAATAAGTGCAGTGCTACGCGTACAAATAAGGTAAGGAAATTGTAAACCGATTTATTTTGATCGAGCGATTAGAATATCTGTAGTCTACTAAAATCGGACGAAACGTTTTGATCCACATTGTATAACATCGATAATATTCCTGGGTTTTCTTCTTGAGAAGCCACTAGAATACAACTATGATAATTCCAAACGGTTACAAAGATAATACCGTCACTGTTATTCATCCGACATTGTAAATCGGTACGAACGGTGTAAAAACGGTTGCGAAGACGTAAGAAATTCTTTATTTTCGTGCATTAATGCCGTACGATTTCCGTTGTTCGCTCGTCGCGCTTACACGGTTTCTTTGATCGGGGGACGGGGGGAAAAATAAAAACGTTAACGTCGACGAGGCGCATAAAAATATATCTGAGGGAAAAAATCACCAACCACGCGAGAAACGCTGCGCGACAACAATAATTGCAGAGCAATCGACGGCGCTCGTTATCCCGACGATACGTTAATATCGCACATGTTTGCGCGTACACACTCCGTCATCAATTTCATATGGTCAAACATCGTTTTAAACGACATACAGCGCGTGCAAGACGTGACGTGCGTTGGGTACGACTGACCTGAATATCTTTTTCGCGACCATTACGTATTTTTCGTTTACTCGCAATATTTATGGCGCGACGTCGATCGCGATCGTTTCCACGTGCTGCGAGCAATCGTAACGCGTCCAGAGCGTCCCTTCGGTTCTCTGTTGCGTACGCGGTACCCGTACTGCGAAACAAACGAACGACGACATCGTTTTTGAACCAATCGATTGTTACAAGCCTATTCGTACATCGTACCGCTTCAAGCACGAAGTGAATGTCATCGCTGTCGGATATGAATAGTAACGAGATTTTGGTGCAAAATAGATTTTCGATGATCTTGTATAATAAGCACAAACACGTGATACGCTGCTATTATCATTTGCATAGCTTCCGAGGCACAGAATGTAAAGGATGAACACTTCACACCCGTGTTTCGTGTTTAAACTAGGCATGCAATTCTGTTTTAAGGAAAATGTATGCGCGCTATAATAAACCTTTATATTTTATTTCCCCGCTTGCATCATGTGAAGGTATTAAATTTTGTTTTTCGCAAATAATTATTCAGCAATATTTTCTGGCATGTTTTTGATGTAACAATAGTAACGAAATTTGGACTTATACTTCCGGGATCAAATCAAAAATCGAAAGAGTACATACGGCTCATGAGTGCGAAAGGACTTGATCGAAAAAATCACCGCTATTCGTACCGCTTAGCGTCAATCTTAACTAAGCGTGCACTGTAAACGTTTCTAATCAAAATCTCGTGAGAATATTATATTAAAATATTGGCTGGATGACCCGGAATCATTCGGGAGATATTTTACAGTTATAGATCCGAGTAATTACTAATCAATCCTAATCCTTCAACAGAAAAAAAGTGCATAATCGTTGTGTATTCTATTGATATTTATTTATGCTAGATTAGTTTACATATACCTCAATCGGTAATTATTGAAATAAACATATTAAACAAATTAAAACATTCCCTAAGTAACCAATTAGTGAAAAACGAATACATCCAGTCCGAAACCGTTTCGACCATAATAAATTGTATAAATAGTCCCATTTTAAATTATTTTTGATACGTGGCGATCAGCGTGGCGATGTGTAAGTGGTATTGGCGTTTTATATGGTTATATCGTTACACGTCCGTTAAAAAGAGATACTGTTCTACGGGAAAGTTACAATAAATGAACGGGCGACTGCCTTATAAACATAAGAAATAAAAGCGTAGGTTACATTATTGCTGAAAGTAAATATAATAAAACAAAACAATCCGATATAAAAAATTATTTATTTTGTAATTTAAATTACGACAACGGAGTACTATATTATGACATACGGTGCTTGTCATAAAACCGTTTTAGCCGTAAAAAAATAGAATCGGCCCACATCGTCGCTTAAAACGCCATTATAGAATCCCTCTTAATGGTCCCCGGTCGTTAGAAACGAAAATATTTCATACGGTGTTTCGATTCTCCGTACCCAAATAGAGATGTGATTATTATTACTATCATTCGTTATCAGTAATTTACTACCATTTTATTTTCCCATTCTTTTGAACGCATTTCTCCCGCCGTTTACACGTCCGTCGTCCGGTACGAATGGTGTACAATCATCGCGCGGCTCCGTTCCTCCCGTAACGTTTGTTGTGCTCGTTGCGGTCGTTTTTGTTTTCGTTGCCATTGTTACTATGGACTTACATACTTACGTATGGATTTACACAAGATGAAAACGCGCGCAATGTCGAGATGACCACGTCGAAAAAGTCTAAATACGTAAGCACCGTCATAGCTATCCAGCACAAAGAGTGACGCGCGTGCGCCTCCACGATGCACTGTTCGGTTACAACGAAAAGAAGTGTTTTTTTTTTATTTCCAGCCAAAATTTCCGATGATACGTCATATCACCCGCGTGGCCTGCAGATGAATAATTAATGGACATGCGCACAGTGCCATTGTTGTGGGTCGCGATTACGCGAACCGTCTCGTATTCTCAGCGGACGACGTGTACCATATGTAACGTATCCGTGACGAAAACAAAGTCGTCTTGACCGTTCTAATACCGGTGTATTCGGGAACAGTCTTACGTCAACTATACGGACAGTGCGAGCTCGAGAAACTGGCACGAAGCATATTTTTTATATCAACTGATACTCTTCCGAAACACTCGCATAAAATACATAAAACTCCTGTTGGAATATAGTTCGGTTAGTTCTAAAGCTTCTTAATATTGGTTTGAATAAAATTGTTAAAATAAATAAGTTTTCGCGAACTCGTTACGTTTACCACGTCCGCATTTAATACAATTATAAAAACATTAAATTATTGTTGCCCAATTCAAGTATTATTTTTCCAATGTCTTAATGTAGGTAAGATAAAACACGAAGCCTTTGAAAATGCTGGGCCTGGTGCCCGTGCACACCTCATCCCTCCCTTAATATGGTCCTGTACATGAGTGTACAAGGCTAGCGCCCGATGCAAGTCGAAGTGCTTGACAAGTCGACAGTTGTTGTAGGCTCGGAGCTCAGAACGTGCAAAAGTCCGCATACTATACTGTACGATTGGCTTTTTTTTTCGTTTGCAAATTATAATCTGCGTCGCACGAAAAATTCGATTCAAATATTGAATGACTTACATAGCAAAATGTTGGTACACCCGCACCACTTCTATTTGTGCGCACGCGCACATTGTGTGAGCGTAATCGACAAAACTGTACGGTTCTATTGATTTATTGTTTTACTATTTCGTGTGGGAGTGCATGCGTCGTATCTACACGGTGCGTCATGGATTAACGATGCATACTACGTTATTCGTTCGAAGTACATTCACGTCGTGTATTGCAGCGTATTACGGAAATACATTTACGGCGGTCCCCGCAAGAGACATGATTAGGATTCCAATCGATTTCTTCCTCGAGCCCGGACTCCGGGAGTCATCGCGACTGCGGCGCGTCCGGAAATGTTTAGTTTTTATTTTTCCGGTGGGCCGATCGTTCGAACGTTGCATCGCATTACGAGTAAACAAAACCGTAATGGCTGCAAACCATTAAAGTTGTAACAAGGAAACTATAGTTTAATACGTATACGTATATTTAAAACGATGAGTCACGTTTCGTTATAAGTTTGCTCGTATTAAAAACAGCGTATTACACCAAAATCCCACGGGTTTTGTATTTTTTTTTTTTTATAAGATGGATTGCGAAAACTATTCAAGATTTACCAACACCGCGTTCAGTAATGATCGCACCGAGTCCAATGGCGGCCGTCGGAGCTTTAAGAAGTCGTCCGGTACAAATACGCGTGTACTACAAACGAACACGCGTTCAATGATTTTTCGAACAACATACAACGCGCGTGCGTTCTTTTCTCGGAGAGGTTTCCTGCCGCCCGCACGACCAAAACCCTATCCTTACCGCTTCACAGCCAATGACCCAACGTACGACGTAATTACAGTGTTCGCCCGGTGCGCGCGTTCTGCACGAACCGCGGCGGCGACACGGCGATAAGACATTGCGATGATGCCACCGTGATCGAATTTCGAAAATCGCCTTGTACGGACAACGGCGATCATAGGATTCTTTTGTCGTCCCGTCCTGCGTGTCGCGCTACGACTGCGCACGGTACTCCTCGAGGTTCCTAACGCCGCACGGTTCCCGCAGCCACGTATTGCCAACACGTTTGCGTACAACCAGCGTCTACGTGCAGACACTCGCGCTGTCAAATCCGCACACGCGTCTGGTTCGGTCGCGTTTCCGCAGAACAACGGACCCTTCCGATCGGCTAACCGCAGGACATGATGATATTATTGTTTTACCCGCCGACTGAAACCAGTTCCACGTTTCTGCGCGTTTTCCCTCGTCTCGGTCGCGCCGTCGTAGCCGACTCCCGCTTCTCCGAACGCAATACGTTTTATCCCACCGGCCCGAGGTCATTAGCAATTGCAATCGATCCGGGACTCGATAGTACTTCTGGACTAAACGTTAAAAGCTACACGCGTATTCAGTCCAAAAAACACATGCCGTTCGCGCGCACTAGGCGAAAACACTAAACGCATAGATCACCGCCAATGGTTCAATGTTAACGCGTGGTCAGCCGCTGCAATGATCGTGTTAATATCGCTACATCCAACGGTATGTCTCATATCATGGGAGTGGACAATATAGCCAATCCGTTTACATTGCCAATGCATAGTGGCTCGTTTTGAAAAAGAATTAGGAATACTATATTATAATATTGACACGGACGGTAAAACGTTTGTCGATTACATACATTTTTTTCGGCTACCGAAATTGACTATTCAATGCATGGCCGTCTCACGTGTTGGATTTTACACGACTTCACGGGACCACCCGAATGGTTCGAATTACTCGGGCCTATATACGCGTATTAGAGTCGTACATTCCGCAATACGTACGCGTTATGTGCCCATAGGTACGTTAAACGTTGATAGCGCTGGGTAGCGGTGGTCGAGTGGGTGGGGGAAGAGTGAAGTGTTCGACGGTTTTATCGTTGAACGGCATTGGAAGTTAACGCTCGTGAGTAGAACGAGTCGCGGAATTTAACCGACACGTCATGCGATCCCAGCGAATCCCGCGAAACCGTTTATCATCTGATGAAATTTTTATACTTCCAAAATAAATTTATATCGCCGTGACATTCCAACGCTGCTGCGCGCGTTTAATTTATGCGTCTCCGCATCGATTGACCCATGGACGCACGTACACGCGGCGCATACGCGTGAAAACGCCATTACCGCAATATTTACATAACCACCGACGAGTGTACACACATATAAATTCATAAAATAGTGATATTTTCCCAACAAATAATGTAATCGCAATCCAAAGAACCCACGGTATTTTACACGATGCGTTAGTATTTCCCCTGAACCACCCGTGTACCTTTTACGTTTCTTAAACTTTTACGTTGCACCGTCGTACAACCGCGGAAGGTTTAATTACTTATTTGGACCGTTTGCACTCACCCATATGCATGTATTCGCATTTTAAACTTGTTTTCGCGCCCACAGAGCGACACGATTGAAACCAAGTCCACCGCGTGTAGCGTCCGAACTCGGAACACCACGACGGGAATAGAACCTACGTGTTGTACAAGTAGTCGTCTTTTTACACGTTCGTTTCCCCGTTCGTCAGTATCGCGTTATCGCGTACGTTTATCCGAGCACATGACGTGCAAAACGATTTCGATTGAAAGCGACTGGGCGATAATATGCGCATTTATATTGCACACGCACACACACCCGTCGGCGGTGTTATTGTACATGCCGCGGCAATAATAGCGTCCGTTTGTTTGTCGTGCGCAACTTTCCCACGCGTTTCTTGTGATTTAACCATTGCATCCGATACAGTTCTACGGACGCATAAATCAAATCTAATAAAACGCACACAACCGGCCGTTAATGGGATACGCGCGCGCGTCTCCTCCCGAATTGTGTGTCCCGCGGGATGTGATTCGACGTCGGCAGTAACTGTGTATCATCATCGTACACGAGATTAACGCGATAAACGGACGTAATAACGATAACAATAATATTGATAATGACGATGACGATGATGATGATTTGGCACTTAAAATATATTGAATTAATTTTTACGCACAATTATACGTGTGTACGGTATAGATGTGTTGTGCTCGTCGATTCGTCCGTGTGCCGTACATCGTAAGTTTACTTGTTGAAAATCCAAATCGACTGCAAACATAGTAACCATAACTATGCGACCGTTCTTCCGGTGAAAACACCGCGTGACTCGTTACACGTATCATATTATTACAATGCACAGGGTATCTATCCGTAACGATATATATATTTATGTATTCCACATGCCGCATTTTGTTTTGATTAATAAACGGTATTATTTGGGTTCGCCGGACCGGGCTTTTAACCTTTGTAAAGCTTTTGATGTAGTAAAATTTAACGATATCGACCGAACAACATGTACATCCCGAAACGTTACAATCCGAATATAATATTCAGATTTAAATTCTGCGTACAGAGCAATCCAACTACATTCGTTTATTCATTAGAAAAAATAAATAAATAAACGAATAAAAAAGGAAAAAACCGTAATTGATAGTGTATTTAATAAATACTACATAATGCTCGGATTAAAATAAAGTAAAAACAAATATTAATAAAAACCGGATGGGCCTCGCTCTGCTGTACAGTTAGGGGTGGAGTGCACCTCGCTTATAGGATAGGTCATTATTATAATGGATTTGTTAAATTTGAATGCAATGATAGATATCATTGTATACGAATAACGATTCTGAACGGAGTTCATATGTTTGTCTAGGATATAATACATTGTTATTTATAAACATTGTAAAAAGTATATTTTATTTTGAAACGATAAATATATTTTTCAATTAGGATGGGTTGGCAGTTGCATACAGCGATATAGTTTGTCAGTCTAGAACATTCAACATTTTATTATATTTTACATGTAATTTTATGTCAATATTCGATGTTCAAACGCTTATAAAAAAAATTGTGCCTATGGATTTTAATAATTTTTGAATGACATTAAGAACTACTTCTGTGGAACCTTCGATTAAATTTTCAAGTATTTTGTAGTAGCCAAATTTTTTTTATCACCGATTATAAAAATAAAATGTAAAAAAATCGAATATTTTAAATGCCTATAAGTGGCTTAAAAATCAATATAATATTTTGAAAAAAATATTGCATAAAAGAAATACCAATCTTAACAGCTGGTAGAAATTTCAAAAATCTGCGACTTATACTTTTTGAAGTATAACAAATATTTAAAATCGTCTGAGAATAAATCGCTATTTTATGCAATTTCGTAAATATTTAAATTTCAAACAGTCATACAATTTATTCCTCTTAGTCCGGTACAAATTTTTTTAAAGATTTTTGAAGAGTAGCTCATAGATATCCTAGTGTTAAAATTTTGAACCTTAAGTATGAACAAAAAAAATTTTATGAATTTTTATCTACAAAATAACTTGCAAATTATCGTGATTTTTACATATTTTATACAAATTTGAGCATTAAGGGCTTATAAAAAAAAATTGAGTTAACCGATCACCGATATTTTTTAGTTACAATAAGTTTAACTTATTATAAACCTGGTATAAAATTTTCAAGAGTTTTCGCTCAACCAATTAAATTTTATAGATGTTTAAAAACAAAAATTTAACAAAAATCGAAAATTTAAATTGTCTATAAATAAGTCAAAATATGTCAAAATACTTTGAAATCTTAACCATGTATAGAGAACGTCAATATAAAGATTTGGTGAAAATTTCAAGTTGTTGCGGTTTTTCATTTTTGAGTTAGAGCATTTTAAAAAAAACCGATATCTTTGTCAGTCTAGAATATTATACGGTATATTATATTTTACATGTAATTTTATGTCAATATTCGCTGTTCAAACGCTTATAAAAAAAAATTGTGCCTATGGATTTTAATAATTTTTGAATGACATTAAGAACTACTTCTGTGGACTCTTCTATTACATTTTCAAGTATTTTGTACGAGTCAAATTTTTTTTATCACCGATTATAAAAAAAATATGTAAAAAAATCGAATATTTTAAATGCCTATAAGTGGCTTAAAAATCAATATAATATTTTGAAAAAAATATGACATAAAGGAAATACCAATCTTAACAGCTAGTAGAAATTTCAAAAATCTGCGACTTATACTTTTTGAATTATAAAAAATATTTAAAATCGTTTGAGAATAAATCGCTATTTTATGCAATTTCGTAAATATTTAAATTTCAAACAGTCATAAAATTTTTTCCTCAAATTCCGGTAAAAATTTTTTTAAAGATTTTTGAAGAGTAGCTTATAGATAACCTAGTGTTAAAATTTTGAACCTTAAGTATGAACAGAAAAAATTTTATGAATTTTTATCTACAAAATAACTTGCAAATTATCGTGATTTTTGAATATTTCGTATAAATTGTAACTTTGAGCACTTATAAAAAAAAATTGTGACTTACGATTTTAGATTTTTTTTTATCAGTTAAGGAACAACTTATAAGAAACCTTGTATTAAATTTTCAAGATTTTCTGGGCAGCCAAAAAAATTTTATCGTTATTTAAAAAAAAAATACTTAAAAAAATTTAAAATTTCAATTGTCTATAAATAGCTCAATAAAAGTCAAAATACTTTGAAAATTTAATGGTGTATAGAGAACGCTAATCTTAACATTTGGTGAAAATTTCAAGTATTTACATCGATTAGTTTTTGAGTTATAGCAAAATAAAAAATTTGATTATGTCGAAAACTGGTTTTGCGTAAAAACTCCCGTTTTTCCCAAATTTTTTTATGGTTTTTTCCGTCGCATTTAAAAAATATTGGAAATTTTTTACTTTTGACCCCCCAAAGTACCAAATAGATTCACTTTCCTTTCAGAAAAGTTGCTACATAAGGCAATCGAAGCATTTTTACTGCCTCAAATCGTGTCGACAGACACAAAAAAAAAAAAAAAAAAACACACATCATTGTAAAATCAATACATTCTTCACTCCGTTCAGAATCTAAAAGGAGGGAAATCTGTTCGAAAATTACGATTGTTCGAAGTTCCTGCATAATTAAAATATCTATAGACTATATACATTCTAGTAAGTGCTTACACGCGCAGATTCCGTTATTATTTTTGCATAGTAATCATCGAATTTAAATTACGAAACTACGAATTGACGAATTTACACTACGCGGACTCGAAATTTTAAATTGTTATAAATATAAATTGGACACTTTTGGAATCCTCGCCTGTATTGTACATAATGCGTACTACGTGTGGTCTCTAAATGAAATGTCTGTACACGCTGTTTCGAAAAACAAATTTACCGTGGGCGGTCATATTATATGTTTTGATTTGGAAGGTGAGAACCGTATAAATAATAATAATGCATACAAATTATTTTAATTATTTGTACGGAAATACGATTGTGTTTCCGTGTTAACCACGGAAAATGTAATTTGAATTCGAATAGTTGTTGCGCCTACTATACGAATTTATACATGGGTAGGATGTTTATATTAAATAAATACTGTTGTTTAATCGTTTTTATCGAGTTACGTTTTCGACTGTACGTTCACATGACGTACGATTGTTACATAGTACGAGTATATACATATAAAATCGAACAACACTTAATGAATATTCGAATGATCAGAAAGAAATTTAAACGTTATTGTAAACGTAAAAAATAACAGTCGACATATTGATGACGGACATATAAATTCTACGATGACGGTTGTAATATGTTTACAACTGACAATTATCATTACTTTATACTTACGGAAATGAAAATATCTCAACAAAATTATAACAGATGGTGGTTTGTAATATTTACACTATAGTGCTATAGCTACATACTCGTAAAAAGTCGGAGCATACCGTAGAGCAGCGTTACTCATCCTTTTTTCATTCACGTACGCCTTGACCTCTGGTCATTGCTTTACGTACCTCAGACTGTCGATTTATCTGTTCACGCACAGGATTGATGATGAAATATAAAATTATTTTCAATGGCGGAATTATGAAGTATTTATTTATTTCTATCAGTTTTCGCCTTACAATTTTTATAACGTTTTACAATTTAATTTTAATGTGATCCTTGGGGTTGTGTGTTAACACTTAGTTTTTAAAATCTGGTCACGCAGATGATAAGTTAACTCATAGTCATGAACTTACAAAAATTCTAAGACAAATCTTATTTTTAATATTAACGTGTACGACGAAAAAGCCTTTTCCACGAACACGGTGCTCGTTATCAAATGTTTAATGAACAATACGTTCATATACATCAATTTTTACATTATCCGCCATTACCCTTTTTCTCCCCGAATACTCGTTATTATCTTTTTGTGTATCAATAGGGGTACGCATACCTCCGGTTGAGAAACGGTTGATCGCACTTGATGGTGAACATACGTGAAACGAACTTACTCAACACTACTTCGAAAATCTCTTGTCTACCTCTTTTCGAGATATCAAACTTTAAAGAACGGATACCTCTAACTGATGTTCTCGTCTACACACGAAGAATTTTATAACATTCAGTGACGGAGTGCGTATCTACGTGTCGACCACGGAATGATCTACGGGACAATTATTATAATATAGACACGTGCGCTATCGCACTGGACGTATTGAATATTTATCGCTTTATTTTCGACGTTTTTTAGTATCTAACAAAATGTTTTCACATTCATTCTGTCCACGGAAACACGATTAATGGTATCGCACGGTCGTCGAACAGAAAACGTGCTGAAATACAACATCTTCTCAGTCAGTGTAACTAGATTTAAAACAACAATTGCTGTCGTTCCAGAGATTGGCATCTGAAATGTATAATAACAGTACAAAGTAGGCACCGAAGTCGATATCGTATTATATTTAAATTAATCGCAGCAGGATTTTTCATTCGGGAATTACGCGGAAAAAATAAAAGAACTTAACTATTTATGTTAATTGTATTTGTGTACGTATTCTGCGGTACACCTATGCTACATGAACGCTCGGGTTAATCGAACCCGTTATCGAAGCAATAATAGGTTGAATATTCCTATAATATAACCGTTAACGGGTGCAAAACACAATGCGACGGTGTAAACGGGCATTTAAGGTTATTCGCGCTATTTACATGTACCACGTGCGAATGTTCATCATTATTTTCGAATGGAATCGCATCGCGGAATCACGTGCGTACGTACGCAATAATAACGCGACGAGTACGCGGACGAGTTTTAATTGTTCGCATTGAAATAGTAGTAGTAGTAGTAATAATAGTAAACGTCGTGTAACTTCAACGCGTAGTCCGTAGTCGGGGGCGTTGCGCCGGTAAACGTTTCGCCACAGGACGTTCTACACGCACGGTATGGAAATTACAATAATTATAATTATCGTGCGCGCGTACAAAGGTGCATATCGGAAAGAGTAGCGGACGGTTTGTTGTTCTCGTGTCGCGCTGGTAGCCGGTGTTGTTGTGCTCAGTCGGTACGCGGGAACAATGATATCGTTATAAAAGTTTTCGCCGTCGAGCTTGTACAGCAACACAATGGTGTAAGACGAACGGTCCGGAAAATCGAAAACAACTTTGTTCGCACGGACCCCGTTATGATATGCGCCCTCTGCCGACGTCCGCGCATTTCGTGGACCGTTTTCGGCGTTACCGGTTACTGGTGCGCTTACGGTATCGGTGACGTGGTCCGATGTCGTCCGTTTCGTTTAGCGCGCCGTCGTAAGACACGCGACGGATCGGGGTTTTTCTCGCGGTTTATACGGACTTACCGTCCGCGGTGTGCGTGCGAAGTGAACAACCGCTGCGAGCAGTTCACAACGAAAATCCCCTTCGCTCACGGGGGTAGCTTCTGTGCATCGTGCACACGTTTCTCACCGACGAAAACGTCATCGCGACCACCGCTGCTGCGGGCACGATGACTACGTATTCCGAAATGATTCGACGATACTGCGTATTTGATTTACAAACGCACAATGGTGTATCTTGTGTCGTTCAACGGCAAACGAATCGGGCGAGCCCACTACTCAGCGTGCGTGCCGGATTTCCGGTTTCCAAACGTTGGCATTTCAACCAACGAGCAATGATCCCGTAAACGGTTCGAGGAACGAAAAAAAATTGATAAACGTGTACAACCAATGCTTTTGCGCGGGAATCTAAACAAATAAAACAACGTAATCTGTTAATAAAGCGTTAACGATTTCGGCCACTTATTTTATTTTACTATTGGCTTGTGCGAATCTATTTGGAATACTTGTACGTTTTAAAACTGGCTAGTGTCTACGAACTTCTCGTTTGATATCTTAATACCAACAATCGCTACTACGTGCTTCGCTACGCAATCGTAGAACATTTAATAACCGTTTGTATGCGAACGCAGAACAGTTGACTTTTACGGTTTAACGGTCACATCGCACACTGACCTTATGAAACTTCGATGTCAATTGACATTAACATGCGAGTTTAGAACACACGGGTCGTGCTCATTTGATTTTACATAAATCTATACGCATACGATTCAAGTACCACTCGCTCGCTAAATTTCAACGGCGGCAAACGTGCGAACTTCAGATCTGGCGCACTGTTGCTTCTCTAATACTCCAGACGTGCGACACGAAGGGATTTGTCGAACATCGCATTTTGAAAAAGCGTTGGCCAAGATTTTTCTCATTTCGGTTACCTAAAAACTGTTTTTTTTTTGTTTTGTTTTTCAACTCGCGACCGAACACCGACACCGATGGACGCATAACAACACGATCGCACAAGATGAATCATCGCCGACGCGTGCGTGTGCTGTACTCGCGCAAACGTTTCGAACCTCGCGGTTAGCGACACCGTGCGACTATGAATCATCGCGCGGAGTGGCCGATAGAAATCGAACGCGGTCGGCGCACGTGAATTCGCAACGCGACGCACATTTCAATATTAATCGAACGCAGTCGGCGCACGTGAATTCGCAACGCGACTTAAATTTCAATAGTGTTCCGAGGAAGAATAGAAAAGAAATCGCGCACCTCGGCCCGCCCGAGCGATACGGAGTTGTATTTTTTCCCCACGTTTTCGCCGCACGGCGTGTTCCGGAAAGTATAAGGATGACAATATTGCAATACGTATGACATCATCGCGCGACGCGTCCCGAATACATGTGCAATGGATATCGCGTGACGTTCGCGGAACTGTTGTACTGCGCTGTAGCTGATGACGAATCACCTTTTCGATCGTTGTCCGTCGCGCGCGTGTAGGGGGAAAAAAAAACAAACACTATTCGTAACGGTCTCGTCTTAGAACCGACCGGCAGTGCTCCGTACGTGGTGCGGTCGAGTTAAAACATGTATAAACCAATTAAAGCCTATTAGCCTTTATGATCCGACCGAGTAGACCGGTGAAAAGAACTTCACGTATTAATTATGACTCTAAACAACTCAATTAGCCGGGTACGTGGGTATATTCTTTGTTCGATTCCAGAACCATCCGATAAAAGCATACGCGTGTAAAGGCGTTCTGCGACCGTCAATCGACGCTCATTATGGTACCGTGCGTTTAGGAAATTGCTGGTTTTGAAATTAAAAAAAATAAAATAAAAAAACTACTGTACATAATACCGCAGGTACGCGTCGTTTGCCCCCGGTCTCTTTCACTTTTGTTTTTCTGTTTAATTATGATGAAATACTCCTATAGGCGAAATTATTTGAAATCCAATTATTTTTTATGAACCTATTTGTTTTACGGTACATTATTAAAAAACGTATTTTTAAACAATAGGTATTGTGTAGATTTTTATGAAATTAAATTCGTATTAGTGTTAGCGGCTATAGTAGTCTAACCAACTGAACTGTTGTGTGCATTTGTTCACGCAAACGTCGAGTCGTCTTCGGTAAAATATTATCATGATGTGTTAATGTTTTTCCGTGGAAACTTCATCGCAACAGCCGATTTTTCAATAACACTTCCGACACGGATCGTGAAAGCGGAAAAATTGAAATAAATTGCAATAATTAAATTACCATAACATGCAAACCGTGATGGTTAAAAGTAATATAATTAAATACGCCTACCAATAGATAAAGAAAACGACCAAAAAAAAATTGCTCTGGGTCGAAATGAATACGAATGTTCAATTTTTTTTTCTTCTTAGTTCGTCCCTTCACATGGTTTTCGATTTTTGTCTCGTAAAATCATCAAAAATTATTTTTACAATGGATGTTGATAGAACTTGTTCATAGTTATTATCCCGTCCAAAGCTACCAATCTAAAATAACAAGTACGAATCGTTTAATTGATTATAGAATAAGTTTAAGCTTGTGTCGTCCAACAAAGTCTCCTAATCCTTTTAAGTTATTTTTAGTTAGTTGGCGAATTTAGTTATTGGGATTGGTATAAAATATCAAACTCGGTATTTCAGTTGTAATTTGGCGATAGAGGGTAGATTTCATACCAAACCCTGATTGTATATTTTTACGTAATGCAATTGTATTTTATGGTATAAAAAAACAATGGGAAGACATATTTTCCACATGATAAAATTTCAACCTGACACGGTACTGTTCTATCTAAATGACAGTAACTATAAATGTAATTAAATATATATACCAATCGCTGTTTTTAATTTTCTTAAATTTCTTTTTTTTTTTTTAGGAACATTCCGCACAACAAAGCAATTACAGAATTTCGGCTTGATTTAGCCTTCCTAATGTTTTTATAGCCCACCCGTATAAAAAATAACGAATCTCAGTATCTCGTGTTCGAGATCGAGATAAGGTCAAATCGCCCATTGATCTCAATACGCAAAATGATTACGAATTTGTTATTCAGGGTGTTACGGTTTTCGGTTTACTTGGAAGTATCCAACATCAACATATGGTTCACGAAATCGCGCTTATCCATTTTCTCACCTTCGCCTGCTCTGAACTGGACCTACAGTAGTGAGTAGACACAAATTTTTTTCTGTACTCAGACTACTAGATTGATTGTGGGAGGTCCAGTGACGGAATGACTGGGTACCGAGGGGTCCGGATGTTCTGGACACCTATTATTACCACGGTTGGACTGACGAAAATGTTTACCTTTCGTGCGAGATAACGTTGCATACGACCAGAACATGCATTGCACTTTACGAGTTTGTGGAATTTTCGTTAACTCGACGCTGTGTCGAGGGCGTCCGGCAGACGATTGTCCCTTTGACTGCCCGTGCCGGAAAAATGTGATCTCTAGTTGCGCCCACGCTGCCCGCACAAACACCCATCCATGCCCATCGATCCGCGCACGGGCAGTGAACCCGCGTACATAGATCATTGGGCCCGGGGCACGCGGTCCGGCAGCGGTGGCGGACTGGCGAACAGTTCGCCGCGGCGACTCGTCCCGCACGAGACAAATCGCGTTATTTCCATGGCGGAACACCCCCGCCGTACACCGTCCGACGCGACGCGCTCGAGGTGTAAATACGATTACGCGCGCCAAACTTTGCGCACTCCGATCACGTGCACTACGTGTGCGCACGTCTGCAGTACACGGGTCGCGGCTCTCTTTGATTAGTCAGTTCGCTTCACCGGCGAATTATGCGTACGAAACACACACACTTGTATTGGGCGGTACGCGTGTGCAAGTGTCGTGCGCCGGTTTATGTGCAAACGACGCGGTCGGAACTAACGTACTCGTACGACGATGACGAACACACGCGCGCGAACGGTTCAAATTATTCGTGGCGAGGCTGTACGGCGGAATCGCGCTGTTGTCATTATTATTGTTTTACCCGTACGCGCTACCCATATCCTTTTTGCTGATCGTCGCTAGGTCACGTGTGCCCGTACGTTCGTCTCGCCGGAACTCGCACGCGCGCCACCGCATAATTATACAATGATATCACGTGTCTCGTTTGTCCGGCGCGCCGGTGCCGCAGGAATTCGTGACGGGAGGGCGAGAAACCCTGGCCGATCCAAATGATAATGACTCCTCGACAACTCCTTTGATCGTCGTCGCCCCTCCCCCGCGTCCAAATCGAATTCCAGCCGCCCACGAACGCGTTCGTCACGGGATCAATTCCGTTTGGGTTCACAACGCACACCGCGGGTCTGGAATATTTTCCGAATAATTATTACAGACGAAAATGAACGTCCGGCCGTGAGTATGACGTTGCAGTTTCGTCGAAAACATGTCCCGTAAAATCCCTACGTCGTAGTTCTTTGCGAGAAATATTTCCAACTCGATGTCGTTCGTTCGTCCAAACGATAATAAACGGTAAATCGGAATGAAACGTATCGATTTAAACGTACACGAGAGCAATAACGTGTAATGCAATCGGTTGTTTCAAAAATCTATTCTGAATCGAATGAACATGGGCACCGACCGTACTTTTCAAAATTTTATTGTTAAAATGGAAAAATAAACGCGAATGGAAACACTCATTACCGTTTTTTCGTCAAGTAATGGTAATAATACGTTCAAGATCGCTGAACCTGGAAATAATAGAAGTTTTCATCAGATACAGAACCACAATACCAAAATAACGCAATCAATTCCCTACATTCTTGACCAAAATGAAACTAAATGAATTTAGGGTTGTTCATTTTTATTTTTTATTATTTTATCATCCGATTTATATAACAAAAACAGTCGAGTCGACAAATAACAAAAATCAATAAAACAGTAAATGCACAAAACATTGCCATCACAAATCATTGAATTGTAAAAAATGAAATTAAGTCTAAAATGAATTTGCTTAACCATTTAAACGTTTCGTATGATGTCTAAAACGTCCAAGGTGAAATGTAATTTGAATCAATCCATCAAGAGGTTGTGAATTATTCAATGCGGTTCAGGTCATATTCCTGACACTGTGTGCAAACTTGATTTAAATAATCAATCAATTGTACGACGGTCAAATCAGTGATTTGGCCCTAACTACACGAACTGATTAATGTAAATAACTAATTATTACAATACATTTATCTAACATCATAAGATTATCGATGCCGGTACAACATGACAATTGAATACTTTATGCGCAATCATAGTCGCAGCGGACAAACCATCGTAATTAAAATATATTGTATTGTAAATTGTATAACAAAGCGTGGGATTTCATAATCGATGATCTTCAACGGTGTACCTCTTGAATTCAATATGCTATTTATAAGTACAATGTACTTGTGTTATAGTATTTCCCACACGGTGACCAAAGAAAAATCGCACTTTTTTTTATATTGAAATTCCTCGAATATAATTTATTATTGACAAACGGGCAATACTTATCCAAAGTATGCTACGACTCATAATTAATAATAATAATAATGGTGGAAAAAAGTTTCGGAACCACTGCTATCGATACTGTAATAATGTTGTAAATATCATTTGCATCCGCATGACAAATATTTCGTTGACTTTTCTTCATAAACACTAAATTCAACCTCACACGCTTTCCAACATATCTTATCGACGATGGTACGCCGAAGACGCGATCGGTTCTCCCGCACTCTATTCAGTAATAATTTTCACAGTTCACACATTGGTGATCAATAAAATCTCTCAGGCGGCTTTACGGTCTCAGGGGTTGGTTTGAATAGAAGAGCGCGTTGATGATTTTCTTCCTACGGACGGTTGGGGATAGCGCACCCCTTCCTTTTCCGGTCGATTTCACACGGCCCGTTTTAATACACATAATATGTGTGTACCCAACGCAGCCGAAAACATTTTTTAATCAAGACCCGGGATTTGGTCCATTGATAGTGAATGATAGAAACAGAACGCGTACACATGCGAAAGAAAAAGGGGAAAAAAAACGTGATTTCGCTTCGGGTTTTTTATTTTTTCATTTTTATTTTCAATTTAAATAGATTATAATTTTTGTTTCCTTTTTCTATTCAATAACCGAGTTTTTGCCTACGCATTCCTGATTCAGTTTATTGTTATTGTTTATCCAACGGCTATAATAATATTCTGTTGTGTTCGTGTGTAATATTAATATCATTAACATCGCTTTTGGAATTTTTTAATTAAAATTTTGCTCGCACAATACATTTTTTATACCACCCTCGTGCAAATTACAACGCTTACAGAACTCGTAATTACCGAGTGTTGATTGCTTTCATTTCTTTCGATAAATCTCAAAGGGTAAACACTTAAAACATTTGCCCACTGTAATAATTTTCTTATAAAGTTATTTAACGGGTATAGGTGCAACAAATTTTGATTTCCTAAATCTTTAATTTTCTCATCATATGTAATCATATAAATAACTCTCTATAATTTCGGTTTGTATTGGTAATTATTTTTTCTTAACTATAATATAGTCTATACGTTATTTTTCTGTATTAGTTAACGAACAATTTTTTCGAGTTACGAAAAAAAAAAAAAAAAATAATAATAAAAAAAAAAACTATTTATACGCTGTACCATTTTTTGATCGTGTCCGATTGCTAAATCATCCAAAACGGCTGTGCTTCGTTGATAGACGGTTCATCCTGTATCCGGTTCTTGTCTTGTCAACAACGTTCGTTGGTACACAAGTAAAAATATGAAACTGATGAGCTGAATCTTGTTACATAAAATACAGAATCAAATGTGACCTGGTGAAAATTAACAAAAGTCCTGATTCATCTTAAGTCATTATTAATCTTATTCTTATCTTTGTTGCTCGCAGACGTGATTCGTTATTGTAAATATTCCATAAACAATATACTATATGTAGAACTATCTGTCCCTTATACGCGCCAATGTATCGCGTATAACTTGTCAATATTCAGAATCAGTTTCATAACGAATTTTCAAATTTTCCCTTTTCCGAGCACAACAACTTTCGTATCACTTCGGTAACGTTTCAATTAAGAAACGCGTTCCGACGTTAATTTATTACGTACACGAACCACGTCCAAAGAGTCCACCGAGTAGTTTATTTCTATATAAACACTTTGGACTAAATACGACATAATATATCAAGTTAACGGCTTTTATACAAATTAATAATAAAATTAACAAGATATTTAAATGCATTTCTGTGTTAAAAAAAATCTTTTTTATTAAAAAAAAATGTTTTACAGAATAATTAATGGCACAGCTAAATTGTTTGAGTATGCAAAGTTATGCTAATAAAATGTTATTTTTCGAATATTAATAGTTAGGAGACAAATTTTAAACTCGCTTATCGACCGCCCAAAAAATATGCAAAACACTAGAACATCTGCTCCTTAATGATAACCCTTGGGTTGTTTTGACCGAAACAACCAGACAGTAACTGTTTATTATTGCGATCCATTCGAATTCAATGTTATTCATTCATTTAAAAGTTATACATAGACTTAAACTTATATTTAACGTCTAAAATGTGTATTAATTAATTTCGCCTCGGAAAATGATAATATATATAATTATATTTATACTCCCGGCGAATTGTACTCGAAATGAAATCTTTAATTTCCGCGATTAAATAAAATGTACATAATATATTATCACGCATACACGAATTTATTGTATTGTATTTTCTTCTCAGCGACCTATGTATGTAATACCGTGTAATTAAACGGGTTCAAATAACACAGTAAAAAGAAAAAAAAAACTAAAAAGTAAACACATATGTGCTTTGGATTAATTTGATTTTAGAGCGATTTTCAAGAGCAAAACAGTGAAAAAATTTAACCAGACAACTACTCGTGCGTGTACATATATATGTGTGTATGTGTTAATATACTTAGTGCAACCTCTAAATACCGGACACTGTCGCTCGCTGAAATGTTGTCTGCTAATTAGAAGGAGGTATTTTATTTTTATAAAATAAGAATATAAATTAGAATTATTTTTTTATTACATTTATCGAACACATAAATCTAAAAAATTAACATTTACGAAAAAAAATACGCTCGTATTGACATTACAAACGTGACTATACACTAATACGACAACGCATTAGTGACAACATAATTTCGTCGGCGCGATAATATTTCAACGACTGGATGGACAAGATAAGATATACCGTACTCAGTATACCGTATAATAATGTATGCATTTAAAATATAACTTCATAGTACAAACGTCTATTTATTTAGGTATTCCAAAATTATTCTTGATTTAGGGTAAAAATTATCAATTTCGAAAACTGAAGTTTCACAAAAGTGTCCGTAATTTAGAGAGTCCCGTATTTACAGATTTTCCTATTGAAATGTATTGAAAATGTCCCCGTTCCCAAGAAAACTTCCGCTACTTGGAGGTGTCCGCTATTCAGAGGGGTCCGTCAGGTGAGGCTTAACATACATATGCGTATGGTTGCGTCATTCGCACGGTGCATAGTTTTGTGATAACCTCGGCTTACGACGAATATCGTCGCGGTATAAATGTGTAATACATTATTTACTGTCGTTGTCGCGGTAACGACGTAGAAATGTATCGGCCACCCGGCCGGCGTCCTATGAAATGTTTGGGTAGACAAAGCGCTGCTTTTTTACTAACGTGTACGCATAGCAGGTACACGATCTATTATACCTGTACAACATCATTTCGAAAACATATAACCTGCCGCCTGTCAATTACGCGTAACGATCGTCGTAAAAGATACGCAGCACGATTTGAAAAACGAAAAAAAACTTGTGAACAAGCATGAACGCAGGAGAATAAAAACAGAAAAAAAATAAAATAGAAATAAAAAAATTATAAAAATAAAAACATGTTGATTACAATATTACAGTGTTTTGTTCCCACTGCGGTGGCGGCGACGGCAGACGACCGCGAGGAATTCGAGGAGTTTGTGTATGATAATAATAATAATAATAGTAATAACAAAAATATAATTTCGTGGGCACTAATACAATATTGAGTTACACATTAGAGGTAGCCGGGCCGTCGTAATTTTGTCGCCGACAAAACGGCCGGAAAACGTGAAATTATAGGTCTTCTGCCGGGCAATTAGCAATCCATACAGGTGTAATTTTCAATGACAACGACAAAAGTATAGGAAAACACACAAACACACACACGAGCGCGCGCGCGCACACGCTATCTGGTCAGCCGGCTAGACGGATTCGTTAATGAGATTGTGATGAGTTTCGGAGAGCTGTCGGACGCAATTTACTGTCATTTGTTGTCCGACACGAAAACAACACTACATTATACGTATATATTGCTCGGAACAGGGACGTCGAAGTGAAGTCGCGTCACACCATGCAGAGAGGACTTGAGTTCTCCATGTTCTCCTGTTAGTAAGTCAATCGGTACGTTTAACACCTCCGTTTTGACGACGTGCATTCGTAGCTCATACCTAGTCGTTCTATTTTCTGGGCAAAACCGTATTTATAGACGAATGCTACGTTACTATATAATGTGTGGAAATAATATGGAAAAGGTAAAATACATTTTCAAAAGATTATAGTTTTCTTTACGACGAATATATGTGTATTTTTTTTTTTTTTTTTTTTTTTTTTTTACTATATTAATAAATTTCGTCAAATATAAATCATGTGTAAAAATAGATTATTAAGGTCTATTTATGCCCAAATAATTACCAGTTCGACTTTCGAAAATCCCCGGCCTACTTCACTAGACAGCATGCACCTGTTGATCCTTCGATGACCAAGTTCGCATGCTTGAAAAACGAGTTGAATACTACTGTCGGACGACAAAATATTTCAGTGACACGAAAATTATAACGGAACATCCAAGGTTAACCGTTTTGCAGTCTAAACGGGGTGAACGATTGCGGTGGAAATAACGAATTGATGAGATTATTATTTGTGGAAGCTCCCAAAAAAATTAAGTGCCGATCTCTGCAGTATTTTTACCAGTCGTAACGCAATTCAAAACGCATTGTTTATACCAAGTTATGCGATAAGTGTTTTGAAAATAGAGTATAGTGAATACTGCTGAACGGAGTACAACCATTTTTTTTTTTTTTTTTTGTATCTTGTTTTATAAATGACCTTTCTGGTCAAATTATTAACTTATTGTTTTTTAATTCATTTGAGTCCTCCGTAAAATAATACAAGTCCAAAATACGGGGAATCACCATCTCAAGTTTTCAAAATTCTAATCGAACCATGAGATCGATCAGTTAGACGACGAATATATCTCAGTCACTGTGCCATATACATAATACATAATCCTGGCAAAAAATAAAAAAAATATATCAAAATCAAAAGGTGCTGTCGCTTTCAACTGATCAAGTAGGCTGTCAAATTTTAGGCGTTTTGAAAACTAACTTCATCAAATGTTCCAAAAAGCCCTTCTGAATGAACTTAAATCGGTATAAGAATAAGATTAAATGCATGATGTTTTTTTCAACTGTTGAAAAAAGTTGACCCGATATGATTTTCTCACGTCCTAACTTGACGACGTCGACGGAACAATAACAATAAGTTCACGTTTTCTACGCGGACAACACTATTTTATGCACGCATACCGGTTTGTACGTATTTGATTACGCGGGAGTATTAATTTATTATTTCTTAAACACATTGTGTTGTTTTGAAAACGAATACAACGATTATCGTAATGCACATAAATGACGCGTTTTCGATCGGATCGTACGCGTACAACACTATTTTGGTTCTCACACTGCGCAGCGTACATAATAGAATGCGAGAACACTCAGGGCGACAAGTCAGTATTCGGAGATTAAAATATTATGTCATTATCTTAAACTATTTGCGTTTCGGAATAATAATATGTTAATAAATATACATATACATATATACTCGTATATTCATAACGAGTTAAAACGCACGTGTTTGACTCGTACCAAGTTGGATTTATTTCGTTCCTCGACCGCGCGTATATTAAATACTACTATCGCGTACCATAATGTAATAACAAAATTAATAATAACAATAATAGTTTGAGCGATACTATTTTTTCACGAGTTTTCGAAACCGTATTCATAATTCGAGCCAATAAATTTATTTATTTTTTTAATCGGATTACGATTTAGTAGCAAGCCGAACTAAATCATTGCAAAGAATAAGACCAATAAGACCATCGGTAAGACGTGTTTTGCATTTAGGAAATGTATGGTTTAATTCTGCCGCATAAGGACACGAGAAAGTCTAACCATTATATTCGTTGTCGTTCGATAATTTGTTTTGAGCTTATACTGGATGTGTGCGTGCGCGCATGCGGTAAAGACAATATAATTGGTGTCGACAAGACGGAAATTGATTTCTCGAAAGGTGAAAATGGATTCTATTTTTTTATATTTTTTTTTTTTTGTCCGCGTTCGAATCCCGTTGATTGAATAACAATACCTAATGATCAATTTAGTTAAACGCTGTTGGAATGGTAAATAAATAAATAAAAACATCTGTCGAAAACGCATAGTAAAAACAAACATTCGACCGGATCCTGGAGCAGCGGTCCCTGCACATAATATATGTATAAAAGCGTATGTGTGCGCGTGTGTATACTTCAAATTGTATTATTGCGTACGCGCGTCTTTGCCCGAGGATGGATTTACTTTTTATTTTATGGAACGCGACTCAATAGTAATTAAGCGGTACACCAGATAATCGTTGTTGAAGGAAACGAACAACCATTCTTTATTCTATCAAAAGGAAGGCAATTGTTAGAAGAGGGAAATGCGCATAATAAACTACTAAATTCGTTTGGAAACGAGACTGCGGTATATACGCTCCGGTGTGCAGGTGTAATGGGTTAGGTTATTACTATGGACGAATACGGGACGGCTGATCCGGCAACAATACTTTATATTATTAGATTATTACCACAACCGTGGTCGGACAATGGCATTTTTCATCGAAAAATCTTCTAGACGAAACGATGAATAATTTACACTCTAACTCGTTACATGTGAAAACTAAAAAACGAAAAAAAAAAAACAACTTCTTATCGCATTGACATGGCAATTATAAATACGTGCATTCGGGGACGATAAAAATCGTTGTAACTTCGTAAAAAATATGTATAAAAGCCATTTTAGTCGTTAATTGATCGTTAATCTAAAATTACGTATATCAGACAATTTACTGTAATTAACTATAACTGTATTAACAATTAAAAATAGATAAATATCATGTTACATGCTTATTAGTAAAAAAAAAAAAAATAGAACTTAATTTAATAATCAAGTGTTTAAAACTTATCATACATTGTATATTTTCATATTTTGACATAATAACCATTGCTTTTAAATCTGAATAAAAAATCTGTATTATTCTTAAAAGTAAAAGTTTGAATAGTTTACCTTGAAGAAAAAAAAGATTTTCATTTTCAAATGTATATTGTGATATACTAATGGTATCGTGAAAATATATCGATATACGATATTTAACCCTTTAGCCCTCGTACGGTTTAAAAACATCGATATATAGGAAATAATGAAACCTGATTATCATCAATGTCGTTTCAGCCGAATTAGGACTCGACAACGTTACTTATCGCAGTGCCCCTAGTCAAAAGAACTATTGTTCTCGTTGTTAGGTGATGTTGGTGTTCTATCATTATCGGGCAGTTATAAATTGCATTATTGTTAAGTTATAAGGACGTACACTCTGAAAGTCGGATCTTACACATTTTTTTTACCATTGGTACTAATTCTGATTATTATCACAAACAGTAATGTTTATTATCTCCTCGCGCTGGTATTTGCCCATTTCGATGTAATCACGTTACAATAATATAATTATGTGGATAACACGGTTTTACAGAGGGCGATTACAATACGTACCTAATTTATAACGGTTTCCTAGTTCTTAAGGCTATGTCAACTCAACTAAATTGGATTTTGATTTTATTTCTACTCCATATTCCTAGTACTATGCTCAATATTCCATTAGAAGTAAGCCTTTGAATATAATTAAGTTATTCGACTGCAGGGAAGTCTATGTCTCCGTTAGTTCATTAGGGTATGTTATATCACCATGTTTTCGTTGTACAAACTTCAATATCTACTCATAAATTAAAAGCAGATTTTGGAAGGCACGTGTTCAATTTTTCAATTTTTCATCAGCGAGCCATGAACGCGGTGTCGAAAGGCATTTGACGCATTCAAATACTACATGAACGCGGACGAACGACTTTTTGTACTCAGTTTTTATCATGTTTGTTATTAAATTATTTTTACGTTTTTTTCGTTTTTAAAGAGATATTTCATTATATTCTACTGTAATAGTATAATGTAATAATTAATAACATAAGTAATAAATAATAATATATTAATATGTACCTAATATAAATGCTTTAGCATTTTTTTCTTTCTTATCAGTCATTACTTATTCGTGCAATTCCGGAACACGGTCTTAGAAGATTAGATCCGTAATAATAATATTTATTTTATTTAGGGATTTTCTGACAACATCGAACGTGTAATGAATGCGTTATTTTTTTCAATGTAAACGCCTTCACTACTTTAGTGAATGTTCCAAACATTGATTAAAATACAAACTAATTGATTACAATTTATATTACCTAAGATTACAATAATTGTAGTAATACTGTTGTTATGATTGCTCTTGGTTTATGTTCAACCTATTGTATTGGTTGTATTGTAAATTATTGCTATTCTATTTGATAATAACGATATACCTATATGTGTTAAAAAGAAGAAGACAGTTATATTATTAACGGTATTATTGATAAATTCATACCAAAATCCGTTTTAAATAATTTTCCAAACATTATATACGGTCAAGTTCTTTGTAATATTCTTTATTATACTATAAAATAATATAATTTATAATCTAATCATTCGTATTCAAGTAAATAGTTGGTCACAACTTGAATAAATGTACCGTGCGTTGGAGTCATTACAAACGTATTGTCAGACTACACGCCCAACAAATTTATAAATCAAAACATCAATTACAATACTCACAGTATACATTTAAATTATTTTTAAAATCCGTACGTCTGATTATAGGAAATTTATTACAGCCTAACGCCATATGGCTTATGAAAAACGTATGTATACCGATGATCTCCGACAGAATTTACCCAATGTTTCCTTCCTCCATCGGTGTACTTGAAAACTTTAATGCTCAGAACCATCTATGTTTCATCTAAGCCCGTTTCCGATGCATTTTTAAATATATTTATTGGTTATTTAATCCAGATTTTCTAACGATCTTGTACAATGACTATTCAATTTTTCACGTTGTTCAGGTGTTTTTCTTGGCGCCCGGAAAACCAGTAACTATCGTTAAATATAATGTTTGAAACTGACACGGATTAGATTAAGTTGACACTACAAACTATAGACACGTATTGTGTGCATATTGATCAGTAAAAATGAAATTAATATCAAATAAAATATTTCAGCTTACCCACGGTCGAGAAAGTACTATTTCGAGTTTCCGGATGGAAATAATATTTCCGGGATTTCCTGTACAAAAAAATTCATTTTATATCCAACGGAATTCATTGGTATGAATATACCATAATGGTGTATATAACTCATATTATGAGTGTATCGATTTTTAGCACGGATAAGAAAAAAAAGTAAATTAAAAAAAAAGACAGGATTTTTTTTCACCTTTTTCGTGTTTACTATTTTCGCCGATTTTACACAGACTGCGCATGTACTTCAATATGACCTTTTGTTTTTGCAAACGCCTACACGTTTAGTATAACATGTTTTCTTCGTTTGGTGTAACGGTACATGGAACGTGTACACTTTCTTCCATTTTTTCTTTTTTTGTAAATTATCACGCATTCTACGATTTACCGATCGATTTTCGAGCTGAAATCGTAATGGGCTCGCGATCATCGCATCCCCGTCGTAATGTGTTCACTGTTCATAATTTTACAGCTTTTGTTTTCGTTCTACTTTTCGTTACTTCGTATTACCTGATTATTTGCCGTCTGCTTTTAGCCGTCTTCGTGGTATTTTCTTTTATCTTTTGATATTTTGTTTTATTTTTTATTAACATATTTCTTGTGTGTCTGATGACAATTTTTATTCTTATTATCACTTTTTCTTTTCTCTATTATTTTTTTTTAATATTATTATAATAATAATAGGTGTAATTATTATAAATTATAAAATTAATTTTTATAATTTTTATTTTCAATTTTCATAATTATTATTATTATTATTTAAAAATTGTGCTACGTGACAAATTGGCATATTTCTCGATATTCATCTCGCGGTGTGATGTATACCAAAAAAATGAAAAAAAATATATATATAAAAATACCAGTCACTTAGGTATACTTTATCATTAGGCACGCTGTACAAGAGTTCCGAATTCGAAACGTAAGTGTAATACCGCGTGGCACTGCGCGTTTTGATAATAATACATGTATAATTATACTTGGGCAGCGCGTGTTCGTATAAATACGGTAAATTATACGTACAAACGTCACGGGGTGTATTACGTTGGACGCAGGTACACCGACATTATTCGGGTGCGCGGGTTCGCTGGTATTTTATGACATTCAAATTCACTTAGACCCGAGCAATTATGCGAGAAAATAATTTACCGAGTTAGAACCATGTATATTATACGCATAACGTTATTATTGTTGCGACTCAATGTGTTATTATTTCTTCAACCTCTTCTTCCCATCCCCGTGCTCATGATTAAGGACAGTTCCTATTCGTTTCGTTTCTAAAGCCGCCTGATTAAAAAAAAAAAAGAAGGAATTAACCATTTTTTACAGACACTCTTTTATTCTAATCCATTCTACTGCAGTACGCACGCCTCGAAGTAGATGGTATTTCTCTCCGGTTTGTCTACTTGATCGGTTTGACACATAATAATATAATACTTTTGGACCGATAGCACCAGACCAGTTTCATACACGTTTATTCGTCAACAATGTATAGCATGCATATAAAGTAGGGGACGGACTATTATCACGTCACGTAAGCTCACGTGTTATTAGATAAAGCATGGGATTGCATCAGTTCACGGTAATTGATGTACTGCTATCACGTATGATCACCTATTTACCCCATCACGTCAAGTTAGTAGTTTAAGTCTATGCATGATTCCTCCAGTTCTTCAGATTGGGACAAGGATCTGGCAATTGCGGCCGCTTGTAAATTCGCTAGCCAACAAAAAACTCAAACAGAGTGAATCCATCATATCTACATAAAAAGGAAAGAATTTGATGAGTATAATCGATTGGTCCAGGCTAGAAAAGTTAAAGAAGTTAGAGAAGTTATGAGTTAAACGAATATAGCCAATTTATGATTATACAATAGTATACTTCACATAGTCTGATTTGTTCAATCAATAGTTCATCCATTGTTGTCATTACATCACAAAAAAATAAACTGACCAAAAAAAAAAAAACTAAACTAATTTCTATGTACTAGAACGTGAGAACGTGATCTCGTGTGATTTCAAAATATCTGAAACTATAGAAAATAGACACGGCATATCACGCACGAGGTGATACAATATCGTAATATGACATGAATATAGTGTGTCGTCGAATGATAAAATGTATGGGAAAAATGACGTTTCATCACACGTTACGCAGTGCGAATTCACAAGCTAACACGTGAACTTTACGCGACGTGGTAATATTCGGTTCGACGTTATAGGTTTGTTGGGTACATTTCTATTAGGCTTCCGGACTCTTCTTTCCATATTACATTATGTTTATTTAATGTGAACGGATTGCAATTTTCAATACCGAAATGGAAAAATGGTAATTTATGTAAAAATAAAAATAAAGATCCATTCCCATTCGTAACGAAAAACGGTTACATTATCTTAAACACGAACGAGTATGATTTGTCAGACGATTCCCCCGCGTACGGAGCGAGGGATTTGCATGTATAAACACTTATTTATTTTATCCATTGCATACGTGCATGCGACGCAGCAAGTAGCGAAAGTGAAGTACATTGTTTCTACAATATTTGTATTGGTCTATGGTTGATTTCGGTCCCGAAACCAAAAACCATTAAAATAATGCTGCGTGCTGTTCTTCGTGTTTTCATTCGTTTATTCTCGGACGTGTAGGAACTATGCAAATTGTGTACAATGATTGATCGACGCACAGCTAATAGAAACATTTTAACTGCGGACGGTTGAGCTTTCCCGTCCGGTCGCCAGGTGGCGTGACGCGTGAACGTTATAAGTATTTTATTTTTACCGATTACATTATTTATGGTATAATTTTTTCCCGTTTGACATCCGCTAATCGAAAAAAATTCTCTTAGTACACACAATAAAAAAATAGATACGATAATTTTTTTAATATTTTCTGTAAATAACTAGATCTATTTGAGTTTGTAACAAGTATGCCGTGGCACGAAACATTTTTATATTCCTCGGAAATTGCACCCGTTTTACGTTCGACGTTTGGAATACTAAGTTTGGCAACCATAATAAAATAATAAGTCTACTGAACCGACACATGGACCCAAAAAGTCATTTACGACTTTCGGAAGAGTGTGAATGATGCATTTCAAAATGTTTTTCTTTTTGTTAACGATGTTCAAATGTACATTTTTCTTTTTTGATAATGCACATACCCGTCGCTTTCGTTTATTATTCATGCTTATTAAATATATGTTATTTGTTCAGAACAATTTTTCACTAAAACATATGAATGTATAGTATTCTCAAAATTCTAGAAACTCGGGACATTAGTTTAAAAATCTTCATTCTAGTTCGACTATTACGTTTAATTTTAAATTTGATAAATTAACATCTATCCCGGTTTAATATTACTGTAATGCGTGTACACATAGCGGTTTAATGTGGTTCAAAAAGTGAACTTGTATAATGTATTTAGCATAAAGTTTTTGTTTTTTGCAGAAAATTATATATGTGTCTAATTCAACTATCTTAATTTATCATGAGTATTGTATGTAATTAAAAACTTAATTTGAGCACATGCTAATAATTTTAATTATGTATTCCGAATACAACGTAGTTATCGTCGGTAGCAAACACGTTCTATAACTAAAAGACAACGAAAACGCTCGTGCATTATAATGTCGTGC
Organism: Sipha maydis; assembly: GCA_034509805.1. Classification (NCBI taxonomy): domain Eukaryota; kingdom Metazoa; phylum Arthropoda; class Insecta; order Hemiptera; family Aphididae; genus Sipha; species Sipha maydis. The sequence goes on from JASXSY010002037.1 coordinate 88,264, forward strand.
TCAAGATTTTAAACATTTTCTTGTTATAATTTATTTCATTATTTGTTTATGATAAAATATTCTCGTAAAAACATTACGTTTGATTTATGATTACCGTTAGAGAGACGTCATTAAAGCGAATTACACAATATACCTATGTACTGTATGCGTATATGCGGTGTGTACATACATACGTACTATAAGTCGATTTCAAATACTATCGAATGCGTTTGGTAGAATGAAATTATTTATAAAATTATATAGTATTGCATTTTTAATGATCTAGAAACGTTTAAATTGAAGCACATAAATATTTACAGAGCATGAGTACATAAGACTTTTACAGTTGTTTCATCAATAGGCATGAATGGGGTTTCTATTTTTACGCAATCTTCGGTAAATTTATTGTGCACATTTAGCACATAGAAAATGCACTTTCAGTTTATTTTGTATTCAACGTGAGATTTATACGAAAAATGCAATACCGGTTGCATGTTCGTAATGTGATATATTCTAATTTTATGTGCAACTATTACATACAATAAATAGGAATTATTGTAATATAAACAGTGAAAGAATATAACTTTCGATTTTCTAATAAAAACAACCTACATCGGATATAGTACGTTCTATGTGCTGTGTATTACTTATGTTCATAAAAGCAAAAGCTGCTTTAATTTTTGTCACATATTAATGCGTATTTTTTATATGGAATGTTAACTTGAACCTGTTTTATAAAAATTACAGGTTCAAGTTAACCTCATTCAGTTTTATAAAAATGACTGAAAATACTCGTAATTATTGATGTAAAATTCAAAAGTTCCAAAACATATTACCTATTCTTTAATGTTCTCTTTGTGGACGCATTATGCGATCGTAGGAGTTGTAGATATGCAATTTCAACTCAAATGTTTGATTGCGTAACCAGATCGTTGATGAGTATTAATCATAAAAATCCAACGTTTACTTAGTTTTTAATCTTAAGTTGTAGAGTAAACGAAAATAATCAAAATGCCGTTATTTTCTTTTGAGTTTCGAATTAATCGTTAAAATTTTATTCTAAAAACATGAGCAGTTAGAGATTAAGTAAACTATTTGGAAACTACCATAAAAATACACTTATACTGCATAAATTGCGTTGAAAAGAACCAATAATAAACTTTAATTCTAACTTTAATTCTTGTTTTTCATAATACAATATTTGCTTTCAGGAAATGTTGACTACCATTATATAATACAAATTCGAGTAATTGAGCATTATTCTAAGTAATCACTGTCAACATTGTGTAATGTACTATGCATTAGGTAGTGTACCGAACGCGCTTACGCCTAAGGGAATAAAATCGCATATTATTATTGTAATAATAATAATAATTATAATGTGTCCGAATTTAATAAAATTGAACAAACTAGTGACTAACTGTAGTGGATCTGTTATCATACACGTATACGTATCATCACAATGAAATCAACATGCATTCTTAAAGCGCTCATACATTGCGTAACCTACGTGTACTTTATGCGAAAAAATACGATAAAAAACATAATTGTAATTACTTAAAGATCTCAAATCTAAAGTGAAATCGCACGTGTACGCCAACAATTCAGCGAACGTTGCAATTGTGTGATTTTTTAAAAAAAAAAAAAAACGCAATTGCGAATGATTTTGATTGACACGGAGAAACATAACATGTATAACATCGAATATGAAGGCGGACCATACGATCACCGATTATTTCCATTTGGCGTTAATTTATTGTTTAAACACTAAACGATTCCTTTTCGATTAAACTCATGAGAACGGAAAAGCGGATTTCACAGTGTCTGCGTTTTTAGATTGGTATTTAATTTTAATTTTTTATTTTTTTTCTACCTGTCGTGTTGTCCGAGTCAATAAAAACGTCCGATATGACTATTAATATGCTACGTCTTGTCCGCCGGGAGCAAAAATGCATTTAGAATTTTTTTGTACGACCGGAGCCCCGGGGCTTGTTGAACGTTCCTTGACGAATGTGAAATAGGAGGAAAAAACAGAAATAAGAAAAGGGAAACGCACGCGGCTCATTTACATAAGAATATTAAATAACTGTGCGTGTGTATGTGTGTGTGTGTGTGTGTAAGCATACGATAAATACATTGAGGTCAAACTGGAATCAATTACGTTCCGACCGAAAAATTAACCGAACAAGTAAATTAACGTCTTTCAAAGACGTGAACAAAACGTGAGATGAACAAGTTTTTTTCACCACATCCCATCCCCACACCCATCCCATCACTCATCAATGGCTTATTATTTTGACGCACTTAATAAATCGACGGTTTAATTTTAATATTTAAGTTTTGCTGTTCGTTTAAGCTGCACTGATAAGTACATATTTGCAAAGAGGTCCATCAACTCTCCATGCTCATACACTGTAGTGTATATTATGTTATATTTTGTGCGCGCGCACATGTATTATTATTATTACTATTATTATTATTTTCCATTAAAATTCGTTTCGGACATAATTACTCGTAATCCAACCATTTACCTACAGCGTAGTGAAGGATCAAGATTTCAAAAATCTCGTATTTTAGCAGTCGTGTAATTTTAACTGTAATCACTGTAATTATTATTATGACTGTTTAATATTGGTTTTTGTAGATTTAAGACAGTTAACGTTTTGTATGTACGACCATGCTTTCTGTACTACGTTAATATAAAAACGTACGATTCCGTAATGCATCTATTATAGATTCATAGTAATATTAATCACTAAGACCTATATTATACGTATAACGTTACATGTTATTTAAATATTACGTGGTTGGATTTTCAATAAATCGATACATTTTTACGATTACCTATAACCAGTGGCGTATTTACGGGGGGGGGGGGGGGGATATGGGGGAAAGATCCCCCTTGACCTTTTTTTTATATAGGAAGTATATAGGTAGTTGTCTCATTTTCTGTATTTTTCAAGTATGATATTTTAAGTATGTCTGCTTAGAAAAAAATATTTTAAGAATGTATATAATGTACGTATTTATGACCTTATGGGTGTGTTATTAATTATTATATATTTCATCCCCCCCCCAAGCAAAATTCCTAAATACGCCATTGCTTATAACACGGAATGGTTTCGGAATGGTCACCGTTAAGGTTTTGCTCAAGTAACGTGGGAGTTTTCAAAAATAATTTGCCCATTTTTATGAAGTCCCAAAAGTGGTATATATTTCATACATTTTTTATGACGGTGCACACGAAAACAATGTGCGTTCTATGTTTTCAATACAATTACAATTCAATTCAATTCAATACTATACAATTAAATGTTAACACTTTTAAAGTTATAAGAAACCAGGACCCCATGACTATGGTGACTGAATCTTGTTTACATCTACAAGACTTAGTGTTCATTACGATTTCATATACTCTGTGCTTATAATGTTCGAATACAAGTTCAACATATTTAAACTGTATCACAACGGTGTGCAGTTAATAGGTAAAATATTAATCGTTCGTAATCAATTGTTTGTGTACGCAATCAAATCAATACGCGGCAATGGTGTATAACACACGCTAAACAACAAAATACTTTAAAATATTGTAATCGAATTCGGTTGGTTACTGTGTGAAATGAATTTAATCACTCGAAAACCGTCCACGTCGCAAGAGCAGTAAAATATGCACGTATGTTTTGTACGTAAATGTACTGTTATCGAATAGCGCAGTGTAATTTCTTTAAGATAAATGTGTAGTATTATTTAAATTTTCACGTCGGACGTCTCGTATGAAATATATTTCTCGAAAAACGTGCTCATAACACGAAATACGTTAAGGTATTCTAACGGCGGAGAATTAATGCGCAAGCCGTCTGCGGTGTCTGTCCCACGTTTCAAACAGGAAAAAGGTGTTTTCGTGTAAACGCGTTTACGTAAAACGAGAAATAATAATTCGTAAAGAATCGACTACGTTACACGAAATAAACACACAATAGTCCCTCGGCTATAATAATATACGCCGTGAAACGCCAGATCGTACAATACAGTACATGTGTAGTACGTTTTAATTAAAAATTAACGATTCCTTTTCACCTGGACGATTAATGTTATCGCATATAAATATAATTTTTTCTTTTAAATATCTACACGACTTCTAAATGGAATAACAATTTAACCGTAACGTCCTCCTTGGTCCTTGGTTTCACCGACGTACCATTGTTCCATTTTTCCCCCTTTTTTTTCAAACTATTCCATACGTACGGATACGACTTTGGTTTTAAGTATATATCACATCAGTTTTTCGATCCTTTGGGACGACTCGTTAAAAATTGTTCGCGATCCAAAACCGCGCACACGCACGTATCAGTACAGACGTAGTACAAACGTTATACGCAAAACCGATCGTTTTGTACAGTCGAACTTGGTTAACTCGAAGTTGAAAGGACCGGAGTAAAAGTTCGAGTTGTCCAAGAATTCGAGTTATCCAAAAAAAAAAATTTTAAATAAGTACAAATTATGTATATTAATTCCTATGTGTTTATTATAAATAAAATATGTGATGTAATAAAAATTAGTTACTATGTATTTATACGATCTCGTATGTATGAATATGTAATTTTAATAAGGAAGGTATGTTAAACAAAAATTATGTTAAAAAAAGATTTAAAAAAGGTATTTATTTTTGTCTGAGTTTTGCTGTTCTTGCGTCGTGTAGTAAACCAGTTAGATAAACAACTTATCGGTAACGATTACATTAATGACTAATGAGTAATAAACCTAAACTAACCTTTATAGAAAAATGAGGGAAATTGTATCACAATTTTATAATACATATGTGTTAATAAAACTCAAAACTTCGAGTTATCCACGAAAATATTCGAGTTAAACAAGATTTTTTTTACATTGTTTAAATAGGAAATTCTAGAGACCGGAGTAAAAGTTCGTGGTATCAATGATTTCGAGTTAAAGAAATTCGAGATAACCAAGTTCGACTGTACCTCAAACCGTCATTACTCTCTTTCACCGTCCGGGGCCTACCGACGTGATGTGTTCGCGCGCAAGAGCGTAACGTACGAGGCCGACGCGGTGCCAAAGAAAACCTCTCCGAGGCCAAAAGTACCCGTATCTAGGGTCGGGGGCAAGTGGACACCCAACAGAAGCGCTGTTGGTGTAAGGGTACGCACTTAAGTTGTTTGAACGAAAAATTAAAAAAAAATAAAACGTCACGAGTCTACTTCCACTTCAGGCTGCGTTTCTGCCAGTCCCGAGCATCGAATATCCGGGAAGCACCGGAGGTCACTATCGTTGCGATCTACGAATACGATGCACTGCGTGACGCGTTTCACGTATGACGGTGAACCAAATGCCGTTTAGTCATAATCGGCCGATCCCGCGAACCAACGTACCAACACGATCATATTGACACCGGAAGGTACTGCTGTCGGAAGATGTCGCTGTTCATCGAAACATTGAATAGAAAATCGAATGACGAAAATTGAGAAAAGACCCGCGCTCTACGAAAAATTAAAAAAACTTTAAAAAGAGTAATCCGATATCAGTAAGAAGAAACAATTTTGGGAGGAAGTCTGTGAAGCAGTACTTCCTGTTGGAATGAACTTAGTAACGGAAAATCGGTAAAAATATTTCCACGAGACCACATTTTTCAGTAGCAGCTTACCGACTAGCAGAATTGTCGACAGCATTAATCGGCCGACTGTTGGCTGGTCCGCGCAGTCGCCACCGATCGGACTGCTTAATTCATCCATTGTGCGCGCTAGCAGCCCGACCCCGACTAAACGATCGGCCGACGAAAAGTCTGTGGTTTGCGGGCACCGTAATGTTGTCCGCGCAGTATCGTTGCAACGAAACGAAACAAATGACGGGGGCTGGGGTGGGGGACGGGACGAAAAACACCCGATAAATAATAGCCGCTACGATATTATAATAATACTAATAATAACAATACGCGCCTCTGCAGTACGTACGTGCGCATAATATGCGGAGGCGGCGGCGGCGGCGCACGGCTACCGCGTCGAACCCGTCTGCGCGCGGCGGTCATCACTCCGAGTCGGCGGCAGTGGGTTCCCAGAGCGTCGCCGTCGAGGCCGTGGACAATTAATAATATTGTAATATTTCCATTTTATTTTTAATATTTTTTTTATTTTTTATTCTAATAAATACCAGTCCCGCCCGGAGCCGGACAAGCGTCAGGCCCGGGCCGGACCCGAAGAAATTACACACGTCCGACCGATATTTTTTTCCGCGGGCCAACAGTCCTGTTTCTTTATATTTCCTATACGCGTACGTGTAATACCATTATTATTATTATTATTATTGCGCACGCACGCGCGCGTAGAATCGTACACGCACCACTGTGCTAAGTCTTGTCCGCATCACGGGAAACCGTAGCGCGGCACGCGTGCGTCGGAGTTCACGTCTTCTCCGCGTCAACTTTTTAGAACTGTTGTCCGCGACACCGTGTCCGTTTAGTCGTTTGGTACATTTTTTATTAATTTTTATGTTTCCGAATAACCGCTCAATGTTTTGAACGGAAGTTCAGTTCCGCGAAAATATCGTACACGTTCAGTCGCAACAATGGCTGCGTAGAACGTTTCGATCCCGTACGGTAAACGCAAATGAAACGGTCCCCGTGTGGCAAAGCGATTATTTGTGTTCTCCAGTGCTCGTACCGAATCGAATCGTCGTGCCGTAACGCAAGTCACACGATCGACCGAAAAGCCTCGCATATGCAAATTGTAAAACAAAAACGATTTCAAATATTAGTTAGACCGCCAGTACTGGCGCAGTTCGAACTACGGTGAAGACAACACCCGTTCGTTCAGAACTTTAAACGCGGTGGCGGGATATCCCGTGAAGCTGTTGAAAACACGACACGTGTGGGCTACGCACGTGCGTGTGTGCGAAATATTGTACAACTATAATATCACGGTTCTTTAACATTATATCGAAGTACACGCGCGCGTGCTCAAACGGTGTCCATCACGGTGGATCGCAGAGGTTAGGAAACGCGTAAAAAAAACATAGTTTTTCTCCAATTCAAATTCCTTCGAAGTACGTTTTTTTTTTTTTTCGCTCCGAAATCTACACCCGTACGGACGAGACGTGCGCTGTAAAATGGAAAGCAAAAAAAAAAAAAAAAAGAAGAAATATGCGTAATAAATAGCACGAAACGTCGGAATATTATGCGCGTTTGGGTTGTTATTACGTTATTATTATTATTACCTAACAGCAACGGTGCGTGCCACCGGTGCGACGCGTTATGCGTACAGTGATGCACGTGTCACGATCGCCACCTTCAATGCGGTAAGACCGATAACAATAATTATAATAACAATAATAACACATGTATACGATTCACGGGCAAATAATAATGCTAAGATATTCGTTGTGCCTGCAACAGACCAATGACGTACGTCAGAGTAAAACGAGTGTTTGGAAACGACCGGGTACGAACGCGTTCCGTCGTCGAAAATAATCTACAGCGCGCAATACAAACAGCTGATAAATGTTTTACGAGGATCGTTTCTCGGCGCGATTCCGCCCGCACATGACAATGACTTACCTACCCACGAGCGTGCAACGGGATCTCGACGGCATTATTACAATATTATGCACCTCCATTTAAAATGACGGTAAAGTTCATACACCGAGGTCGAACTTTGACCGCCCGACTACTTCTTCGAAACTTGTGCTAGGAAGTCGCATTATAGCCAATGACAAGTATATGTACAAAAATGTATGAAAGCCCAGGTTGAAACCGCTAAGTTTTGGGATATCCCGACCACATTTGTTAGACTGCGCCGTTGTGGCTGCACTACAGCACACGTTATTTCAATATGTACTTCGTGATCTACATATATCGGAGTGTATCTCCTGATGGCAAGGCTTTAAGTTTTAGAATTCGAGTGCATATTTTAGAAAACGGAATACTAGAAAACCCATATTTTTTATAAAAACAATTTTTAGAAAATGTTTAAAAAATAATATAAAATTCTGCATTGCAGCGGATAATATTTTGAGGTGAGCGTTTGTCATTTTTAAATATTGTAGATGTTTCGTTTGAATCCCGGTTAGTTGCATAGTTGAAAAAATCAATTGTAACGCTATTTTCATAGAACTATTCGTGTGTTGAAGGGTAAACAAATAAATAATTGTCATTTCAGCCATAGTGTGTTTATTTTTTGGTCGTTTTGAATTATCTATGGTTTATTCTTCGTAGAAGAGCCGATAGTACTTTAGTGCGTTTCTACGTATCGTATATAAATTAATAATGTACCATTATATATATCAACGAATAATGTTGATTTACCTCTTTCCATTTATATTAATCCAAAAGGGAAGGGTTATATATACTTACAAACATCGATCACATAAAATATATATTAATATATATATATATATATATATATATATATATATATATATATATATATAATGTTTGTAAGTATACGAGTTACGAGAACACCATTTTCACTGTCATTTAATCACTGCTTTCACGGAAACGTCAATTTTGTATCGAACGGGAATCTTGGGTCGAATCCTTGAAAATAAAATTCAGTCAAAAATATATTTACATATTCAGTACATTGCCTACTGTAACAGTAAAACGGTATCGCGTTCGACAGCTCTCGTGATAGTTACGTATGTACTAGAGCCCTGCATGGGCCGCGCTGGCCCGGCCTGTCCCCTGGTTGGTCCGGCCCGAAGCCGGGATCGGGCCGTGCTTGGTGTCACCGAAATCAGGTTCGGGCTGGGTCTAGCCCATCACTACAGTATTAGTTGTTCGGGCAGGGCTTAATTTATATTTTATAATATTAATTGATAAATGATTTCATTTAAATTTAATTTATTATTTGATTTCTATTGACAAAACAAATTACCGATAACCAGAAATTCGGAAATATGTATTTTATTTTTACAAGACTAACAAAAGGAAAAGTGAAGAATTTTTATTTTATAATTTTTTAAAGCAATACATTTAAATATTAAGTTGTTTTTTATTTTATTTTATTTTAATTATACATAAATATAGAATATACAGAATATTTAAGACTACCAATTTTTTTTTTTACCCTTTACTATTTATTTTACACAATTTAAGTACTAGATAATACTTGGTAGATAATAATTATATTGTTATTTTTACAAGACTATCAAAAGGAAAAGTGAAGAATGATCGGATCGGGCCGGGCCGGACTATATATCCAAGTGAAACAAATCGGGCCGGGCCGGGTATCATTAGTAAAATTGTATTGTAGACGGGCTTGGACTTCAAAAGTTAGGCCCGTGCAGGGTTCTAGTATGTACGAAGTTCGTTCGGAAGATGCGGAAGCTGAAGAGCGCAACGCTCAATATTGTTCTCGACCCGCAGACGGTTTTGGTGTTCACCGCCAGAACGTGGAAAAACAAGGAATGTTTTTTACCGCACGTCATCATCGGCCGGTTTCATTTGCACGCGCCGACATGTAGTCCCTACCCCGGATGCGCGTGTTGTAAACTTTGTCCGCCGAGAGGATTTATTGCCCGTGTTGAGATTTCGTTTATCGCGAGAGAAAGAGAGGAAGAACGGTACGTTCGTTATGACGTCGAGACCGAAACAACTAGGCTGGGACTGAGCTGTTGCTCGACGTCGACTGATTTTCGGCGAGATAATATCCGCTGCAGCAGCAGCAAGTAAATCGGCAACGGTACCGCAAACGCTGTCGTGTGTCGCGGTCGTACGCACGCGCGCACGCATCTCGTGAAAGGAAAACAAGGAACTCCTTGAAAAAAAAAAAAAGTAAATTAAAATAAAAAAAATTGACATCTCGGCCGAATTATAAATGTGATTTATACGTGAAAGTCATACGTCTGTTTTGATAAAAATCTCGCACAACGTTGTACACACCGCGCGATCCGTTTGATTCGTGGAACCTGTTCGTTATATTTTTTCGCAAAAGCCATTTATTTAATTTATTCTTCCATTTTGACCATAATCTCGAATGAACCACTAATTGCTGTTTGATTTTTCGTTACGAATGGGGAAATACTTGTGGACCTTTAGAAATTGCTTTAGAATTATCCGTTTGTCGTCGTCGCCGTCACAATATTTTACCGGCGCAATTTAATTGGCTCCCAAAATCAGGTAATGAGTAGTTTTATCTTTTAATTGGCTCCCAGAAATTCACTATTGAATCGACTCTAATAAAAATTATTTTGCGTACTCATTACAAAAATATAAATTGATAAAATTGACGAATGAAAATTCGATGATATTTTTAAAATGGTCCTACAAAAGTAGTTGATCACTTACATAGACTTAGTATTGTTCTTGTTTGAGACAGTGGTCACTAGTATCCGAGGTTTATTAAATCAAAAATTATCTTGATTATATCGAATTGCCGGTAGTCAATAAACGATAATTTGTACACTAAATCTGTACAATATAGATAATCAAGTTTTGATTCAGTTAATAAAATATGAAATGGCGTATTTTGTTCTCGATTGGAAACCATAAAATAATACCTACTTAGGTATCAAGTACCTACTAATAAACATGTAAAAACAAAATGCGCAATTGAAATCGAAAAATATGCAAATAAATGCAAAATAAGATGCTGCTGTTTTGACACTATAGACATAATGAAACAGATTTCTATCTAAGAATATACTCATAGGACAACCTGAATAACCATGAACATCCGAACTATACAGTTAAAACTCGAACATTAAATTTAATTGTATTAAAAATGGTATTAAAAGTAATACAAATAAAGTTTAGTATGCATAAACTGTACAGTACACTCTAAATAACATACGATTATTTGGCCTTTGGCAGTATTGGATCAAGAATTTTTTTTTTTTTAGCCATACATGCTTATAGGTATATGTCTAAAAAAATGCAGTCATTTACCGATCGGGTAAAACTGTTAGGGTAGGAGATCATATCAAATATTTCGATCAGGTTAGGTTAGGTGTGGAAGTGTAAACAAATCAACACGAGTACACCTATACCAATTATTAGAAACAAATGCGCTCAAAGTAAGTTTCCGATACACATAAATGTTGATTTAATGCAAAACGATCGTCAAGTCGTTGTCCGGATACGTACGTGTCCTTACCGTCGATTAACGCGACGTTGCACACGTTCGTAGCAGTCATAATTTTAAGATTGCTGTACGCGCATGTGAAACCGTAAATATAGCCAAATATGTGATGATGGACTAACAAAACTTTTCCGAACCGCGAACGGGAGTCGTCTACATCCGAACAGTTTTCGGAGACGGGAACCGGACGAAAAACTGAACCCGGTGGAACGGACCCAGGGTTGTTATCACGGTGATAACGATATCACAGTGGTCATCGCCCGTAAAAACGTCATGTTATAATGTTACCCGATGCCGAAGCACGCGCCGTCCGAACGAACGGCAACACCGGTATCCAGTGGCGTACTTCAGTGTTCATCTGGGGGATGGGAAGAAATTTTAAAAAGAGTTAACTCAAGCACTCATGCAAACTTACCTGGACATAATGAATTTAATATTGTGTCTATGCGCCTAAATAAATTAATAAGTTAAACTAATATGATAAAAAAAAAAAAATCTTAAAAAACAAAATCTATAATTGTTTTTTTTTTTAAGTAGATGTATATAAATATTTATCCGTTTGTCATCACTGGTACAATTGTTTTCAGCATTTTTATTTTTCAAATGAAATGCTCATTAGTTGTATAAATTATTTCTTGTTCTAAAAATTCTCGGGGGGAGGAGAGATCTGCCTCTAACACCAGTCCTCATTCGCTCAAATACGCCACTGCCGGATTTTTCACTTGCATCGTTGGGCCATTACGCGCCGTTCCGAGTGTTATGGCAAAGGACTACACGTGCGTCCTGGATCAAATGTTCGTCCCACGCGCATACCATCGTTGTCCGTTATCAGATTATTAACGCGTGGTTATGTGTACTTTACACGGTCGCACGACAGGTAACCGCTGGTGGTCGTTGTTTCGTCATTTTCCAGAACGTTTTGATACCACGGCATCGCGTTGTACGATCAACTAATTCTTGAGGTGTATACACACGCACATATGTCGTAAGCATCGGATTCAAAACGGTGGAGGAACGTCGATTATTAATACTGCAGTAAATTGCACGGTCCGTCGACACCGCTCATAGTCTGTCCGCAACCGTAAACGGTCTGATAAAGAATGTACGAAGTACATAAGTAAGAATAAAAAAAACTACGCGAATCTCATTCCGAGAAAAACGAATCGATCATAATATAATCATAGTAATATTTATCGTATTGCTCTACATCGTTCGGTCAAGTCGCAGTTCCATGACCTTTCCCTCTCATAAATGTCCTTGACTAGTGTCACACACTCACACTCCCATACACACACACACACACACACACACACACACACACACACACACACACACACACATACACATACATACACACAAGAACGCGTACACCGATAATGTATAATAATTCTCATATTTAAATGTGTGTACGTCTGTTTAAAATCTCATCGCCCTAAGGAAAATTCCATTTCTCTCCTTCTACTGCATTCGACCGTCTCACTAGTCCATATTATACCCGCGCCGTGCCACACCGACGTCATAATATTAATACCTTTACTCGTATTTCGTTGTATATCACACACGTACGCGCGCGTACGGGATATGTTGTGGCGTTGGACGGCGGGAACGAGATTAGGTTCACCTAATAAATAATAGTTATAAATTGTGGAATTAAAAGCTGCGGCCGGCGGGCTGTCAGTTCTAATGTTACACTCACACACACACACACACACACACACACCGATGCGGTCAAGTCGGCTTAACACCCGGAGACTGTACGACACTCGGGTCATAGTTCACGTGTGCGTCCGGCCGAATCGTATAAGTGTAAATCGTACAAGTATCTATGACGTTACACTGCACTAGGTATATAAGTATGTATAATACAATGTTTATTATATTTGTTATTATCGGTAAAGGATAGCGGTGATGGTGAACGAAGGAATTAGACGATTATTTTTCGGAGATTATTAACCCGACGTTATGTTTTTTATTTTTTTTTATCATAACGAGAGATTTGAGTCGTGTAGTCTTCGTCGTCGCCATAATGTTGACCGCTACATACTTATACTTAGTATTAATACGCATACTGCACTACCACGGTCGTCTGCCGTCCGTACTACCATAACACCGACGTGGTTGCCGCATGACACGTGGATAATATTATGATAAATTACACACGGTCGCCCTCCCCCCCCCCTGGGTGCGTGTGAGAGACGGCATTTTCTCCCCTCCAACACATATGTGTAACGCAAACATAAGTATTTATGCATACGTATACGTATGTTTTCTTCCGGCTCCCCGTCGTGTGCATTCCTGCACACGGAGTGCACGACAGAACACGCCGACCGCGAGACGACTGCGACGTCGTCGGGAACGCTGGCGACGGTGTGTTCGGTGCAAGACAATGGGCGACAAAACGAACAGACAAATAGATAAAACATTACGGGTGGGCGGCGTGCACGCGAGTATTGGTTTTCCGGCGAATGCACGAGTGTGACGGCTGTACATTCGCGTCACGATATCCGATCGATATTTGCGACCGATTTTCCGATCTCGCGGGTATGCGAAATCCATGTTCGTGACGGATCTCCGCCGATGCACCGCCGACGGGATTGGTGTTTTTCGCGATAATGCGTAAAACGGTGTGCTCGGAGCGCAAAAACAAACGGATGGATTTAAATGAAGTTGTTGTGCTCGTCGACGAGCCGGGTGTGTACCGACCGCAGTGTTTAAAGAACAATGCAGTTTCGGTTGGCATCGCGGTTTTCAAACGAGTCATTGTGACGGATCAAAATCAAGGAAATCGTTACGGCACTTCTGTATGGCGGAAATATTTTTTACGTTACCTTACGCGTTGCGAATAGCCTATTACCATGTGTATCCGTACAGGAGATGGCCATCAGTTAAGGATTATGTTGTGTCCGTGTGCCTAAACCGAATTCGCTACAGAATCTCGCGAAGACAATACATCGATTTTTTCGAATTCTTTGTTTTTCTGATCCATTGGACTTGTAACGGGGCGCGCCCGACATTATAATGTCACCGTGACGACGATACTGTCATTTAACCGTATAACACGCACGAGTGTTATCTATAGGTACACGAACGAAAAAATTCACATGGTATTTATTACTGTTGTACACATCGTGAATAAAATAGTAAATTATAGGTACATACGTACGGCGTGTACATTTCGTTTTTAATTAAACGCCGTTACGCGCGGTGTAACGATTTCGGTATTAAAATTCAACGTTAAATTACTTTTGGAACAACTTTGAACGGCGAATAGTTCAGCGCGAATATTTCAAACAAACTGTTTGAAACATGTTATGTATATTACAATATAATACGTACAGGCCCTGTATGCTCTGGGTTATAAAATACATATATTGCGCGTACGCAGCGTGTGTTTGTGTGTACGCGTTGAGCTGATGAAATATGTACGCTTCTTGTAACAATGTAAACCTGAGTATTATTATACGTTTCCCGGACTTTTTAACATTGCGTTTCGCACAAAGTAGGCGATGTTGTTCCGTTGTTATGACGAAATGTCAAAAAGTGAAGGGCAAATACGTGACAGGACCTTTTTTTTTTTTTTTCCTGTCTCCCGGAACACCTACAGTGTGACGTGTCGCCCACGGGGTTTATTAAATACATGAACTTTGTTGAAATATGCAAATCGCGAAACAATGTGCACGAACGAAAAATAATTCGAAAAACTTATCACATCGTGTACCGTAACGCATTGGGAAAGTATAATCGAACTGAAAACATGAAAACGCATATTTGGTGCGATTTCACGATTACAAAACCGTAGGTGCACGCGCGTCATGGCCATTACACAATACGCATTTTTTTTAAATCGCCGCATCCAAGTCGTTGCAATTTTATTTTTATTCGGCAAACGTTTTGGATGTGGATTAAAAAAATTCGATCTTCGGAGGAGTCGGTTACGAGTGGGGAATCTCGTGATAATACCAGTCGGTATAGCAATTTTCGAGCTTTGAAAAATGTTTCCACGTGAAAAAACATGTGTAAGTTCAACGGCGTTCTATAACTTCAAAGCAATTTTAAGCCGAGACCGATGCGGTTACGTAAATTTATGTATTATGATAGTATGTTTGTACAGTACGCGTAGTACGTAGTATGTATGGCACGTTGCATTTTTTTTTTTTTTTCTATGACCACGCCTGGTTTATACCGACTACCGATATACGTGGTTTCTTCTATTTTTTTTTTTTTTTCGGTAAATATACGACATAAATGCGCGCGTCGGGAATAAATAATATATACATGATATTATAGTGCTATACTTATATATGTATACATTATTGACCCGTTGCACCGCGTAATAAATACGTTAATCACGTTTTAGAAATATAGAGCGCGCACGGCTCCGGGCGCATAAAATGATACGTTTATCCCGATAATAATCTTAAATTATACTCACCCGCGTGTAGAAGTAACCTGGATAAAATTATTTTGTACATATATAGGTACCCGTCGCGTGTTACGTGTGTGTGCGTGTGTGTACTTACGTACGTTTTCAAATCACAAAGTCAACGTAGGACAGTGCTTCCGGTGTTTCGCTTTAACTCTTTCTACTTCCCAACCCCGATCGCCATCATAACCACTTCCACGTATCGGTCGTTCGAGAACAATATTCACGGGTGGTATGTGTAGATGGGATGCGAGAAAAAATGAAAAAATCAAAATAAAAAATAAGAGAACCTCTACGGTTTATAACATACATATCGACGCCGAAGTGTGGGCACAGACCGTAATTACAATTATTATAATCGCGGTCATCGCGAGTCCAGACGTACGTAGTAGGTGCAGGCGCACCGAGAGCACCTGTAATAATATATCGTATTATACAATTATAACAGTATAAAATTATGCTATTATTCGTAACAACGCCACCGCGTCTGCTGGAGTACCCGTGCTGTTATTGGGTCGCGTCTCACGTTTCTGTGCTCGTTTCGTTATCTTCGCGGTTTGCGGCGGCGCAATCGATTCGACATCGATTGAATAGATTCTATTTCTATTCAACAGAATAACGCGCAGTGCCGATGTGTTGCCGACACCGCATGAGCTGCGTGACGATCAATTCGAAACTTTGTTGCTAATGTTATTTATCAAATCAACCCGACGTGCACATAAACACACGACACACAGTTTCACTGTAATGTGATTGAAAAATTAAACGCGGACTTGTAGTAGGGTACAGCGCCGCATCGAGTTAAATTATTGTTCGGTCGTGGTTTGATTTTGCTTTTGAAGTCTTTTCTCATTATTTGTGCACAGTGTTGCAGATATAGATCGATCCATTTAAGGCTATACTCTTGTGGTAAATAAGTTCAATATGTATTCTCTTCGACGGATCAACTTGTATTTGTATACCGTAAGAGCTGTACTATCGTTTTCGGGTTTAGGAAGTGAAAAAGTATTTCAAATCAAAAATCCCCTCCTCTCCGATTCGAAGTCTGATCGATGAAAATGTTACACACAATATCCCGCTGAATTTAATAATACGGGCCTCGCAGTGCTCAGGTAAAATGTTATTCACCGTAAAACAGTGGCGGGGATGTTCAGGAAATCAGCTAATCCACAGTCAAAATTTTTTGACAAAATCGGCCTCTTGAAGATTCCTTATATTTATAGGTGTGCCCGCTATAGGCTGAAGTTAATACTAGACTGGAAAAAAATTCTCTAGTTGCCTCCCTCCCCCCCCCAAAAAAAAAAAAAAAATGATGCCATTGGTTTAATTGTATAGTAAAGTAAAACATCTTTATGCCAAACCCCATGTAATTAAGACGTAATTCTCCACAAAATAAAAGTTACTGTTTTCAATGATAGTTATGAATAAAGTTAAAAACACATGTTTTATGTTAATTTCGTGTGTTTTTTTTTTTTTTAACAAGGCATACATTTTTGATCCAGTTTCAGCCCTTATTTATGGTCTCTATAAATAATCTGAGTTTTCTAACTGTGGATCCACCCCTTCCGTATACGCCGTATACCCTACGTGAATTTCCCGAGCAGTTAACGTTCCAATTTTTCCATTATAATTTTTCCCCATTCAACAATAATACCACAATTATTTTGAGCACCCGAGTGAACGCGTTCCCCGGTGCCGTTTGACTTCAATGAAATTTCCAGTTTGGTTGACGAACAACACATACTTATACATACGGCTGTATCGAACGTGCTCGATGGGGGAGGGGTTACGATTTTCCAACGGGAATTTCAAAATGGTTTTTCCGTCGCAAGTTGCACCGTGTAGTGATATTATGACTCGTATTAATGGCAGGACAATTAGAACACAAATAGGTGTTCAATTATTTTAGTCCGAGCAATTTAACGCGAATTATTACATTTTCCTTGATGGTTTCAATAAGAAAAACCGATTATTTTGAAAATTAATTCCGTCAAAAAACAACATTGCTTAATTAAACATACTACATATATACATGCGTACATGAAGGGAAAATAGTGCAGTTCGTGTCAAAATAAATCCTTTAGTCAAAACCAAGTTGATAATCTAGATCCAGAATATTTCAATACGAGTAGTTACATAATACAAAAGAACATATTCTATAGTATAGAATCTATACAATTAGAGATCTTTGAATTGCAGGGATAAAAAGCAAAAATCAGTTACGTTCACTATTAGATAAAGATATTTTAATGTAAATAGAATAAAATATGACAACATTTTTTTTTTCTCGAAACAACATTTTCCATGCTCTTCTATTTCAATTAGGTTTTTATGTTTAATGGATAATTTAAACACACGTAATGTGTTACTCTTCGCCACTACCAAAAATATCTAGTTTAAAGATGTTATATAGTAATCGTTTCGATACCGCGTAAAATAGTTTTATCGTAATGTTGTTAGCGAGAAAAATATTTATTGGGAAGGGCGGATGGGCGGTGAAATATGTGTTTATACATAATATGTATTCGTATCGCAACGGTTCCCATGGTAAATTTTAAACGACGAATTTGTGCTAAAATTAATCACGTACCTACTCCACGGTATATCCATTACGTTTTTTACATCACACTTTCACGGGCTTATTTCCATGTACTAAAACCTGATTTTTTTTATATTTCATTTTATTTCATTAGGACATAACATGACCGCGGTTGCATTGCATAAATTACAATGTCATCATTCGAATGATACATGTGAGATGCACCGAAACCAATAAATTAGTGTTGCACGGAAACGGCGGGGATACCTAATACACCTTAGCGCCAATCAATTTATACGCAATAATCACCGGGCTCTATTTTTTTTTCCGTCTGAACGGCTCGTGCGCGTGCGTCCGGCGGGGGAGTCGTGTCAGCCCCTAAATACGTTTACGCGCAGACAACGAAAAAAGACTGTACCCGCAGCGCCTGCGATCGTAAGGGTAACGAAAAGATTTAGCCGTCTGAATTGATCTCGTGCGTCGGATCCTTGTTCGACGCGGAGACCGTCGACGTCGCGTATCGGGTACACCTCGCGATAGCTAAAACCCGCGACAGTAGCGCAATGCGTGCGACACGACGTTGTTCGTTATTTTTTTTATATTTTTTTACGCGCACCCTGCGAACAATCAGACGAACGACGTCATTCCGAACGGGAATGTTTTCGAACGTTTTCATTTGACTGACGACCGATCGTTTTTCGCACCGCAACAATATCGATTTTCGATTTTCGTTACGTTTTTCTAGTACCGCGCGTTTTTTGCGTCACCCACGCAATTCTTTTCAAATCGATCACACTGTTTCCCTAAAGAGTGCAACACGTTTCGCGTCAGCTAGATTATGCAACTAGACCGGCCGTAATGGGGTAGTCTTTTGCGTTGCGCGCAAGGATTTCGTGTGTTGTTGTTTTGTTTTGTTTCTATTTTGTCTTTTTATTTCGCCGAACTCGTAATAATATTAAATTACCGTATGAAATCAGCATTTTGAAAATAAATCAACTATCGCGCCAACGTGATCGGTTTCTGCTGCGCGAAAAACGCGCTTCTACGATCTTTACGTACTTTTACGCATCGTGGTGCTACTGCGCTGTTCTACCGCTACGAAGTTTACCACGATCTCGAAAAATAAAAATGTGTTCGTTCGTTCGTGTGCATTTAATACTAGCGTAAATCAGCGAGCGTTTAATATTGTTTTGTGTTTTCGACGAAACGCTGTGCACTTAACGTCGCCTACGTGTTTACGTACGTTTGGTACGACGAAACTCGTTGGAATTCACCAGATTTAACGGCGTTTAATACCGTCGTCGTCGGATAATTGCCCGGATTTGTTCATTGTTATTTTTATCGATTGCATTAATTATCTTCCGTGAGTCACAGCACGTTGCTTACGCACAATAATTATACGAAACAGGGCTCGTAAAAACAAAAAAACAGAATTACGCTTTTCGACATAACATTTCTAGATCGTGGCCTCATATAAACGTCTAGTAAATATCTTTAACGCGTTTAGACACACAACGAAATCGTTTACAAACAATAATAATAGTACACGTTGTGTAGAACACCGATAATTTTTCCGTTCGGGACGAAAAACAACCATTATACTTATGTTGTTTTCCCGTCGTCGTTATAATTACAGAAAAAACTCTACTATCGCTCGCGTTAATGTCCATTGAATAATAAACACCTGTCCGAAACAGGGTTTCTGAACGTCGAGAAATGTAACCCTTTACAGTTTACACTGTCGATAAGGTAAACGGAATGTATTAAACACGATACCTGATATGCATAATTTCTACGTTATATTATACATTATGTTATACTTTACACACCTGACACCTACAAAATCTAGTTAATAGTTTCAGCACTCGCGGCAGCAATGAATTTTTATAAATTAAAACCACGTGATAGTTCTATACGTTTTGAGTTTTTAATGAGTGTTTTAGTCTTCGCGTTATCCGTAACGTGACCGTACGTCCCACTTTCGGGGTTTGTGTCCCGCTGTCCATAAAATAACCTAAAAATATCCCGCTTTAAGAATATGTGACCTGTGGTAGGCATTTATTGGCTGTAATACGATTGAGAACGTTCGACCTTTTTTAGCGTACGATTGAGATCACTTGAAATGGAACAATGAAATAACCGCTGACCCAAAAAAACAGTACTATTGAGAACGAAATTAAGTGCAACGTTGCCGAACTATATTCAAGTCAAGATAAAAATGAAATAAAACATTGAATAAAATAATTAAAAATTATAAATTTTAAAAATGTCATGTCAATATACATATATAGTTCACATTTTAAAATTTAATTCCCCTATATAGATTTCCTAGATGCGTTAAATATTTTATTAATCCTTCAGAAGATTTATTATGACAGTAGTTACTATATGACTGCATTGTTTTTGAAATTTTTTCTTCTTCTGCTTTGGATGCCTTTTGAACAGTACCCTGTTGAATAGTATTGAGTTTTAAAGACGTTTCTTCCTGGGTTTCGAGTAAAGTCTGTATGACAGCGTATATAGGTGAACGTGTGCAATAAAACTGTCTGTTAAAAGTCCGATGAAAACTTTCTGCGGAATTAGTAGTCCTAAAAATTAAAATTATGCATAATATATTTTCTGAAATGTTCAAAATTTGTTGTACAAATTTACCTAGGATGTTGAGATGGTTCTTTTGCCCATAAAACTGGAGGAAATAAACAATCTGGTTCAACATATGTTTTTAAAATATAATCTGCAAATCTATGACCATATAATTCATTTGGACATAACGCCATAAGCTGTATAAAACCATCTTCTACTTCTGTATGTTGCAGAAATGGGAGTCCAAAAAACATTTTCAGCCAATTACCAAATTCACTATTCTCGTCTTTGTAAGAATTCTTTAAAATTTTGTCTTCATTAATCTAGAAAGAGTTAATTTGTGGAACATGCTAAAATTAATATTTGGTAAAAATTTCAAGAGTCTACGGTTAATGGTTTTTGAATTACGCCAAAATAATATAATTTTTTATATTTTTTTTCAAAAATTGTTAAAATCTAAAATAGTAAATAAATCTTACTTTACGCCACCAAGCTTGAGCTAAATGAAAACGACAACCAAATGTCGTAACACCGGGGAATGTTTCACGTACAGCTTCATGTGCACCAATTTCAAAATCTAAATGTAGATATTTAATTTCTAAAACTTTAGACGTAGTTATTAGGCACAAATCCTTTAAATAATTCCACATGTCAATGTAAGTTGTTTTTGATTTATTTTCTAAGAAAAAGAAAACTAGTGGAACATAATATCTATTTTGATAACAGTGTATAGTATACATTTGTAAAAAATGTTTTGGTGCAAAATCAAAAGTTCCGTCAGCCAAAAAAGTTGTGCAATTCACCATAAAATTTAGATTATCTTTAGTCGTAATGCAAACTAAATTCTTTTCGTCATGTACATAAATAAATTGTTGATCTCTATATTTAAAAACATCATTAGTCTTCATATTTCGAAGTTCAGTAACAGCCTCAATAAGATTTTTGGGTAAAGCAGGATATATTTTTCTTTTTTCGCAGTAAATTGCTTTTCGAACAGATTTTAAATCTTTATGTTAAAGGACAGAAGTGTCAATGCCTTTCATGAGTTCTGTACGAATAATTTTAACTGGTCTAGTCGAAACTGATTCCACTGCTTTCCTTTTACAATTTTCCCTTAACACTTGACGTTCAATTTTTGAAGTGGCTATCGTAGAATGAAAGTGCTCACCTAAAACTTCTTTAACAGATAATTGATTTTCACCGTTTTTTTCAACTTTTTCAACTAACAAACTTGCTGTACATTTGTTATTGGTGCATATCCACTTCTCAATGTTGTCTTTTCTCCGTCTAATGAAACGGTGTTTGTGTTTGTTAAAAACAATTAAATTTCCACCGCGCTCAGAGGTAATAAGTCTTATTTCTTGGTTATTTTCCATTTTATTTAAGTAGAATATTAATTTTATAACGTAATATTTAACGTAAAATATTTGACACAACGCACAACACGGGAAATCACGTACTGAGTAATACGAAAGTATATATTTTGATATACAATTCGCTATCGTTGTATTTATATAGATGAGGTATCATTATTAATGGATAAATGTATTATCTGATTAAGATAGCGAATTTCACAAAGAGAGTGTGTGAGCAGTGCTAAGAGTCATATATATTTATATAGGCTATAGCCATAGCCGATTTTTATATGGCAAAGTTTGGCAACGTTGCGCGGAAAAATTAAAACTGAGCGTTCTCAATCGTAATAGTCAAAAGGGTCTAAAAAAGGTATCGCCAATAATGACCGTTCTCAATCGTATTCCTCCCCATTTATTCATCACAACCAAAAGCATCTTGAGGTTGTATTACACTAAATATACAGTATACAAATATATATAGTGTACAACTCATAGATCGTAAACCTCTAGTACATGGATAAAAATTTTACATATATAAGTGTCTAATTACAACTAGTTATCGACAACAACTTATCGCTGCTACCGCTTCGACTGCAGGAATCGGCAACAAATTGACTAATATCATACAATTAATGTTCGTATGGACTTGCCATAGTTTGTTGACGTTCTATCGTGGTTATTTAGTTTAAGAAGAAAAAATGCTTAAACGCATGTGCACATTTAATAATAATTTACGTACCGTACGGAACTGCGTTCATCTGCACGGTGACAATACAATTGAAGTAATACAATATGAATTTCGAGGTACATGTTACATAATATTGTTATGTAAATCAGGAGTTGACCAGGTAGATGAACGCCGACTAACGTCCGTTCTACGCAGTCGCGATAAAATCGATTCAATAAAGATTTTTTACATTTAATTTGAACGTACACATTTACGCAGAAGATGACGGCAACGACGACGACGATGATGATGATGATAATAGTAATAACATGAAATACGCGGTAATGACATTGAAAGGTTGACGGTTACACGAACCTATAAGTATATATATATTTGTGTGTGTGTATAACAATATATCCGATGACACGGGGAAAACGAACTCGGTGGAATTCGTGAAGAATCCGAGAATGGTCCGTATACAACATATATAATATCTACTATGAGTCCGACGAGAAACCTGGTCTGGAACCGATGCAAAGAAAATTCCATCGGCATTGATACAGATCCGATTTATCGGTGCCAAGTTTGCGTCGTCGTCGTCGGGCAGTGGAGTGAACCATAGGCGTACATAGTGTAATGTAGTCTCAGCAGTATAGTTTTTCGGTATTACGTTACTGCGAGGCCGATGGTATCGCTATCACGAGCGACTTGTATGACAGAATGCGTTTACGCGAGTGTCATACAAAGCGCCTACGCCCTTTTTTTCTCCCTCAGCTCCCCCCTCCCCCCAAGAATTACTTCGCCCGACTTATGCGCTTTTTCCAAAAAGAAAAATCGACAGTTAAGATGTTTTTGGTTGAACCGACGATTTTGCATTTTTAAATTAATTGTACGAGAAAGTAGTGGAAATTACTTTACAAACGCTTTGAAAAGAAGATTCCGCACTTGCATGGTCTTGGCTAGTTTTGTAAAAACGAATGTTTTGATTGTATTTTATTATTTATTTTATTTTTATTTTATTTAAAATCAAGAAGATTACTGGGCCTCACTGAGAAAACTCGTGTGGAGGCTCAGGGTTTTCTGCATTTTGAATGCGTTGAAAGAAATAATAATCATAATAATAATACAAGAATGAAACTCATAAATGGTTTGAATAAATAATCCTTTCGGCCAAATCGTTCAGTCGATAATCATATTATGATTATAATATATCGTTTTTATATATATATCTCTTTTAGCTTACTAGTAAACGACTGTTGTACGTATTTTGATCGTTTATCCGTTCACTAAATACGTAGGTGACACATTGGATTTTTAAATATATTTCGTAGCAAACTTGTCTAGATTCAAATGTATGAACTAATAAGTAGATAGTTTTTGGTTTTAGCATAATTTATCAAATATTAAAACGAAAATTGGAAAATAACAACAAGGACAAAAGAAATAATAATAATTATTATTATTACTATAATATTATTTATAATAATGATTAAGTATTGTATCAGCATTATCATTTTGAATGAAAATCACGGTTTTATGAGGGAAATGTGCAAAACATGTGCATTATAATAACAATTATTATAACATTTTCTGTACCCTCTGGGACCCTGTTAAACACAGAATAATGGGCATAGTTTGAGCGGTTTTTCTGAACATTCGAAATTGCTATTATTTTACATATTTAGTTATGTACAGCTACGAATGGTGATTATCCAAACAAAACAATCATTACATTGTTCACGCAATCATGCACTATGTTACTTTAGATTGATAAATATGTATAGGTATGGCAGCGGCGGCGGTAGATGTTTCGAAAACCAATTAATACTCCGCTGTAGTGGAGTATACATGTAAAACAGTCGTCGGACATTATACAACGCAGGTAATAAGCGATGCGATATATCGTCGATTCGGCATAACGACACCGACGGCGGCGGCGGCTACGAGGGAATCCTCAGAGTTAAACCAATCTACATTATAATGCGATACCTATGTATTATACACGTATTAGGTATGTATAATAATGGGAAATATATTATAATAAATACGTCCTTAAACTTCTCCCGTTTTTTTTTTTTTTTTTAATTATTATCGTTATGATCTATCAAAACAATGGAATCCGTATAGAGTATTCGAAGTATTTTTATATATTTATTTTGTTTTCGGGTACACGAAATAATTACTTTTTCCGTCGGCATTTGTGTACAGGTATTTTCAATCGTTTTCGTTGCCCTCGCGGCTATCTATAACGTAACCTGGCCACTAAAATTCTCCACACACTTACGTAACATACAGTATACATGCACTGAAACGAAAACGGTTTACATATTTTTAAAAGGAACGAATTTTATCTGCTGTTCGTATCGGATACCGTTTTATGCGCGCGCCGTAATAATATGTAGACCCATCCAAAGGAATTAATTATTACTGTCATAAATGTTTGGAGAGTAACACGAAAAGAATACATAATAATAACACGCGCACACTAATAAATGATTGCATTTGTTCGTCGTCGTTTTTTTTTTTTTTTTTTAAATAAATACTTGAAATCGTTGAAATCATCGCTGTAAACCAATATCACTAACCGTTCGAATACGTTCTTACCGAGTGTTTCAGTAGGTAACTAACAGCAATCATCGGTAAGGAGGGAAAACAAAAAATTAATTCGAGATACTTATCGTTTTGAGTTTGAAACGAAATAATCATATGCCACAAATATTCAACATTTTCTTCGCGTGCAGAGGCAATAAGTTGTAACACATGAACGGTCTATTTCCTATTGTATACGTATATGTGTTGCGTTTTACAATTGTATTGCGTTCCATCAACGATCGAATCGACG
Organism: Sipha maydis; assembly: GCA_034509805.1. NCBI lineage: Eukaryota > Metazoa > Arthropoda > Insecta > Hemiptera > Aphididae > Sipha > Sipha maydis. The sequence goes on from JASXSY010002037.1 coordinate 113,742, forward strand.
AGAACTTTATCGCGACGTGGTCGGCGATATTTTCCGCTAAAACGACGCTGATCAAACTATTATAATAATTTCCCGAAAACGTGCTGCGTTGAAGTGCGTCGTAGAAAGAAAACAAAAACTCCCTCGCTACACGGAATCGCGCGAAGTGCTACACGCTTTCCGTAGTGTTTCCGGGAAAATACCGTTATTTAAAACCGAAACGGATACGTCGCACCAAATTACTATTTTAATTATAACCTCGGCTTTGCAGCGTTCGTTCGGAATCCAATTAAACGGTTTCTGTACGCGGGTTCTGAACACACTGTTTTCCGAATACAATTACTGCTATTACATTCTAATTGTGCGCGTGTACACACGTATACATATATATTGCGCTGTGAAAATATCTGCGTGCGATTGACTTGGAACAACAACTTACTGCGGTCTCTGCGTGCAACTGCGCGTGGCATTGCGAAATGTACGATGCGAACAAAATAAATGCAATCATGTATCCGCCAAACGGTGTATCATTTCGCGCGGAAAATTATACGTTTTGTGCTTGTACTCGTATCGTTGCTTGAGACTTAACGAAAACACCGTTCCAACGGTTCCCTCCAGTGCGCGCGGAGACTAATCGTTTGTAAAACTTTCCGATAATTATTACCCCGCGCACACGAGATCACGAGCGTCTGTTGGGTTTTCGAGGACGAAACACGGATTCGACGTACGGTCGCTCTATACTGTCCTCGCCCGACCGGTAGCTACGTCTCGTGAACGCAACATGAAATATGATTATGATATCCGTAAGTTGGCGTACGCGCGTACTCACGGAGACTGCGTACAATGAGATATAATATGTACGCACAGTGCGCAGCTGTCTTTGCGTAGGTTTCCATGGGAGAAGAAGGAACAGCGCCGAAATTAAATAAACGAAGATTTGTGACTCGCGTCCGACAAGCATTATTTCATCGTTAACTTTTTATAGCGAGGGTGAAGATTTATGATTATGGCTTCAAGGTTAAAAAGAGAAACGCAGAGGGCGACGCGACGGCTAATTAATCCGACGGACCCTGCACACTGCGAAGTGTGTGTTTTAATCAATTACAAAAATAAACAGCCACGGAACACGAACGACGTGGCAGGGTACGCTGCCGTATTGTACGCGAATATGATATGCTGCGGATCCGTTATTATTATTACCCACGAGTACCTATACCGAACACGGATAGAATACACTCACGCGAGGACGACCGTCGTAAAATAAATCAAGAAAATCCTATACACACATACAAGCCGACATTGTTATCGAGTGAAGTTTGTAATGTAGTGAGACGAACGTTGCAAGATCGATAACCGCAAACGGTTTTATTATTACACATACTATAATATCGTAATGGGCGCGCATTAGTTCGCCGTGATAATTTAATAATAATAATAATAATTTACAAACCTACGCACGGTCGTCGTAGTTCAAAACAAATGTGTATGGACACATACGCAGACGAAACACGTCGCTGTTGCATATTTAAACGATTTCGACGTACGTTTGCTGTGTGTATCGTAGCTGCGACCCCAAAACGGTTGCGAGTGCGATGTACAAAAATAAATAAATAATATCGAAATCAGATTGACGCGCGCGCCTGCGTTGGAGAACGCTGTTCTCGTACGTCAATATCGGGTGGGCTCGTCGAATTTCGCAACCGATCGCCAACGCATTTCCGTGCAATCATCGGTCGTGTGCGACATTCGCGCGTCGACAATGTTCTTCGCGACGCCGGGACAACGTGACCGCGCGGCACCGTACGCATATATTATACGTGTACACGTGACCGACCCCGAGCGAAAAACGAATACGGTTGACAAAAGTCACTATTGCCATTGATGGTGGTGCGCGCACACAATTCGGAAATTCACCGAACAGTTTCGATCGTCGCGGCAATAATGTAAATATTGTATATAACGATCTCCGGATGAGTGAAAACATTATAGTTGTCGGCCACGAGGCACCCCTATTGATTTGCGATGTCTCGAAAACGGAAAACCCGTTATCACGCACGCGCGCTTGTTCTTTTTTGTTCTACCATTGTTTCGATTATCTTATTAACGTCGCCGGGCAACCGGCGAAAACCGCAGTACGTACACGGTCGCGGCGACGGGTGACCGCCGCAACAACAACAGTTATTCGGGTGCCGGTGAAACAATCGTGTGGACTGTCAAGTAGTATATTTTATTTCGTATCGATACACATCCAATACGAACAAGGATTACCATATATATATATATATACGGAAAACAAAGAGTGAAAAAAAAATTTAAAAAAAATGGAAACATCCAAAAGGAGTACGCGTAAAAGAAGTCGCTGACCGCGTGTCAATAAATCACTCTCTCTCCGCTTAAAAAAAAAAATAAATAAATAACACACACAAACGTATAAATGATATACACAGACAAGTATTTACAACCGGACAAGCTTAATGGTTTATTTATGTAACCCACTTAAGAGTGTATATCATCGGAGATATAGACCGAACAAACGCGTGGAATTTAAACAGAACCGAAAGAATAAAAAACAAAAAAAATAGTAATTTAAAATAAAAATAGTAGTTAACGAAAAAATCTCAGCGGAGCATTATCGTGTAAAATCGTTATATAGGTTTCCACTTTCCGAAAATAAAGACCATTAAATTGGATATAAAAGCGTTGTGTATTTGGCGACTTTAACGGTCGGTTTCCGTTTACGCATGTTTCCGCCGTACCGGCTCGGGTACACCATAACATACATTGTAGATGCTTTTTTTTTTTTTTTTGATCTATTACCTACGAGTCGGTGTTATTATTATTACTAGTGGTCGATTTTCGAATGATTATGTAACTTCCAACTTCATTCGACGGTAAAGAATTGGTCGCGCACTGAAGATACTATTATTTTTATCGTATGGCATCATATAGCATTATGCACTATATACAATTACATTATCCACAAAACAGTATTAAGCCTTTGAACTAATGTTATAGGTAACTTTCTCGTGTTTTCGTCATTTAAGGAGTCTAAAGTTCAACGTTAAGTGTCTTTATCCATTTGACCGCGAAGTCGGTGGCTTCTTGGAGTTCTTCTATTGTCCCGTTAAAGGCGCGAAGCCGGCAATCACTTATTATGTGGAAGATAGAAGGACCGCAGTTACAATCTGGACGATCTCTAATTTTCCATTAATGTAGCATATCTCCTGAGCGACTAAATCCTGTGCGTAGTCGATTTAGTGTTACCCACTCACGACGGGCTGAATATTGTTCAGGAACCGAGATATCCAGACTCTTAAATAGGTTGCATTTATCTATGTTACAATTCTGACATTCTAGTTTCTATTCATCCATAACGTCATCTTGGGTTTCAATGAGTTTGGATGTGATTAGATAAGCAGATTATATAGATTTTGATCTAAGGTTTTGGAAGATACTATTAATGTATCACAGTAACAGAAATCTTCTGACTAGATACTATATAGAGTCGAAATTGTATTTAACTTAACTTTGTATAAATATAACGAAATATATTTATCGAATAAAATTAATATTATTAATCTACACAAAAAAATGTTAGTCTATTGTAATTTATAGACTACTCGTATACTCTCGTAGTAAATCTTAGGTAAAAGGCATTAATGACGTTTAAAAGTGAGCACATAAGAATGCACCTATATACAGGTATACTGATATACTTATATCAGATGTTATTATTTGCGTATAAAATAAGTTTTTAGACGTTAAGAAAAAAAAAAAAAATATATAAATTAATTCCTTTATTTAACGATTTTTATTTTTATTTTCCGAAGAACCGTCGATTTCATTAAACAGGAGTTCAGCTGAACGTTTACGTGTTATAAATTTAGTACTAACAAACTCACTACTCACGCACGTTGCTGTTGACCGCGCGAGAGAATAATATTCGATACACCCCGGGACTGTTAAATGAGTCACGTGCACAATCAGTACAACGAGTAGTAGGTACCTAACCTAACCTACACATGCGGCCAACAAGCGGTGTAATAAAAGTCCGACGGGTAACACACGAATTTTTTGACGAATTTATTGGTTTCGTGCGACGTCAGCCCCGCTCGTGTAGGTAATCGGCACCAACTGTGTCTCGTACTCACGTATATGGTTACAACGCTACAAACAACAACAATAATAATAATAATAATAATAATATATTATCTCATCCGCTAATGGGTTTGGGTCGTTAAAAAATCGAAAACACATCTTCGACGTCGCGCGCAATGTACGTACGTGTCGGCCTCGATCGCGTTATTGGATTTTCGTTGAAGTTCGTAATATATATATATAACCGCCAACACCACACCGCGTCCGGCACCGAGTCGTAAAAATATATATGGTATTCTACGCGCGCGCGTCTATATATTATTATTATTATTATTATTACATTTTTGTGTTCATGTACAGGTATAATATCACTCCCTCGCCGGCGCGCGTGGAAACCGTACGAACCCCCATTTATAAATAACTAAATGTACACCCGCGACTGCAAGACGGATGTCGAGACTGACGTGTTCGATATGGCTCCTTCTCCCCGACGCTGCTTGTCCGACCCTCCGCATCATCCTTGCAACGTCATTGTTCGTGCGTGCATACGTGGCATCATATAAATTACAACTCCATGTCCGCGTCGCCTGCAGGATTCCGAAAAACGACGGACTAACCGACAAAAGATGTCATTGCACGGAATTATATTATACGGCCAAACGGTTACCAGACGTCGTCGACTACCGATATCGCGCAAGACAGCGATAGCAAACAACGACAACGGCATGTTTTCCGAAAACGTCAAAACCGACGTGTATGAAGTCGTTCTGTTCTTTTCTATCCCTGTTTTGCATCCTGATAACAGTGCTCGGAGGGTTCCATTGAAACAGGAACTAGTTCACATTAATTTTTTCAAAAAGGAACCAAGTACTTTTTCGTCCTTGGTATGAAAAAAGGAAACTTAGTTACTTTCTTCGTTTTTAAATAAGGAGCGCATTTATCGTTCTTCAATAGTTTTAAAATCAAATGAATATAGTTTATGGTTTAACAAGTTTTTCCAGTGTCCAACAATGTCATACCAACATGACCATTGTGACTGATTTGACGTTTTGTAATCTTTGTTAATATAATAGTATATAGGTTTAACTGTATAGCTCTAAATAAATATATAACGATTTTATTTAAAAATTAAAAATTAAAGTTAGAACCAGAATAATTAATTAGAACAATTAGAAGTGAGGTGCCTATGTTTTGGGTTGCCGGTCGACATAGCATATTAAATCAATCGCTGGATAATAATCATCGATCAAGTAGCTAATTATCATAAGAAACGTTATAAACAAATTTTTCTTTATTTCTGAAAATTATCTACATCTCCTACATTTAAGAATAAATTAAATCAGATAAAACGAAGAAAATACTTTGTGTTCCTCTAAAAAAATGAATAACATTTCAATATTTCCTTTAGTGTGAAAATTAACTACGTTCTCGATAAGTTTCTGAAAATTAAACAAAACCAAAGGAACTCATTTACCTCAATCGTTACCGGGTGTTAATAATAAATCTAATAATAATAATATTTTTAAAACTCTATGTTTTTATTATTATTCCCTTCCCTTCATACCACCAATGGGTACACACAAAATCGACGTAAATCGACGTAATCGACTGCATCGCAGTGTATATTAGCTATGTATACATACATAAACGAAATACCCGTGAAACAGAAAAATACCAATTATTTATTACCTCACGAAGTTTTATTTGGATATAAGAATATTCCATTATACAACTGTTACATACGGTGTGAATATGTGCTTGGTAATAGTAAAAATGCGCCGATAGAAACTAGTCCTAATCTCTAGGAAAACATTAAAAAAAATTTTTAAAAAATACATAAAACACCAACTGTCAACCTCGGAGATAATGAAAATTATTGCCGTCGAGAGGAATTTTGACTTTAATGACTTTATTCCGTGAATTTAATACTATTCACGTTTATATTAGTCACTTTTACACGTATAATACAGTGTATAGTAACATTTTGCCCGGGTATAAATTTATAAAAGGAATTTCGAAATGTGTTTTATTCTAAGAATCTAAAGAGGTTATTATTGCAGCTTTTATCGGTTTTAATTACTTTTGTATGTATCGCAACGTCAGTTCAGTTGAATAAAAATATGGCTTTTCTGAAATTATGTATAATAGAGATGTAAGTACATAAATGTGTCATTTTTGAAAGAAATGTAATCGAGAACTCCAATACTATGGTAATTTGTTATAAATTACGATTTATTAGAATAATACACCAACATTATTCATATGAAAAAAACAGTAGTTTGAACGATCTAGTTCAATCCACATTGGATTGAGCACAGTTGAAAAAATTAAATTTTTTTATAAAAATGTTTTTTCAAAAATAACATTACAAAGTATAAAACATTTTTTACAGTTTTACAGATCCGTTTAGTTGTATCGCAACACAAGGATATTTTTTTATGTGATCAAGATTGTCATCGTGAAATTCGTTATGAACACGTACGGTTAATTGTTATTAAAGATTAATTGAAACTGATAACAATTTTTTTATAATTTTCAAATGCGTTTCACTTCTGTTGATTAATGAAATTATTTTTAAAATTTAAAAATGCAATATTATGTTTATGGCCTAGTTTATAATATTAATCGCGCGACTATATGATAAATACAATTTTATTAAACATATAATAACGCTCCAGGCTACGCATTTATTTATCTCTATAAATAAACAATTTATTTACATATTTAATTATTTAACGGTGGAAATCTTCAACAAATAATTAAAAGAGGATTGATCAATATCAATAATTTAGAAATAATAATAATTTGTATGTCCGAAAACATAACACAAAATGCACCCGTAGTTCATTATGAACTCGTAACCGGTCGACTAATCGACCTGTGCTGCGCTCTACGAGTTACAATAAACACGTAGTATTCAATATTGAGTGCTCGAAAGATAAAAAAAATTTGGCTAATGATTCGTTAGTGCAATAAATGTATCGAAAGACCCTGGAAACAAAACGTCATCGACTTCGGCAAGATTATTCGAATGAGGATTATTTCAAAAACGTAATACGTATATACATTTTATTCTACAGTAACTGGTTATAAATCTAACGTGTGATTATTCAGATTAATATTGTAGCGTAAAATGACAAATGAACTTTGACGACTACGAAATACATTTTTTACGCGACACAATAAATGTGTATTTTATTTGTTGTGTACGACATTTTTATCAATCCATAGTGAAAGTTCTTTGAGATTAATTACGAATCATATGGTAATGTACCTCTCGCTGTATCTGGATAGCGAAAATGCTAATTATTTTATCGCGTGGTGGTGACATGTCTAGTTCAAGTTGAATTTCCCGTGAGTTCGAAATGATGCTGGAATGTGGAAGTGCGAATCGTACATAATTGCTGTGGAAGATCAATGAGTGGTTGCCCGACGGATACGTTGTGTGTGTTATACTCAACAGGTTTGCCGCTATGCGTGCCATTTTCGGTATACGGTTCGTTTGCCATTCAAACTGGCACAAAAAAGCGAATATGCCTGATTTGCCTGAAATGTCTGAATGAGAACGATTGAAAATTTGTTTGCCTGGCGAGCGACGAAATACTTTCCTTTGTTCAAATCGCATTTAACCTTTTCAGTACACATAAGACACTATAGTATACTTTACGACAGACTCCGGTGTACCGATTATGGTACACAAAAACTTACTGGTGAAAACGGAGTGAACCAAAAACGGTACACGTAGCTCCCTGGGTAACATATCGATAAAAAACGCTAACCTGTTAGAAACCACGGTTAAAACTGTAGTTGCTTGTGCAAATTATCGGCGTACCGAAACATCTTCACGTAATAGATTTTAACATTTCTACAACTGAACGATATTTGAACAGTACACATCTACGTAATGATAAATTATTTATCATCAGTTGCGTAATTATTGTTTATACAACCAGGGGAATACCTATGTTTTTAATTAATAATTCGAAATTTTTAACAATTCATCAATCATTGACATTTAGTTTTAATTGATTTTTTGAACACTGGATTAGCAATTATAATTATTTCTCGATCAAAATGGGTCAGAATTGTCTACAAAAAGTCACATTATGATAAATGGACTTACTTGTGAGAATTCTTCGTCCAAGTGTATGAAATAATAGTGATTCGTTTCGGTGTTAAACGTAGTTCACATCGGTCCGCTTTTGCATAATGCAACGCCACTGTATTAAATAAGTTTCTGTGAATAAATTATATAAATAAGGTTTGAAAGTTATACGTTTTGTAATTTTAATGAGCACGTTTAGGTCAACTAGAATAGATCACACATGATGAGATCACGGTTTAGGATATTACGACACATTTTAACTTTCGATCCTGAAAGATGTGATATCGAAACGTGGAAAATTGCAATGCAAATTAATAGTTTATAACAAATATCCAATTCAATTTGATACTTTTACTATCTCAGAAGTCAATTAAGAATAATGAACTACATAAAACTGATATAAGTTATTTTTATAGCGTATAAAAAACTATAAACGCACTCCACATTTCGTAGGACCAAATCAAATAAACCTAATAGGTTAGTCGCAGTATAATTTTTCGAATAAAGCGTGGAAAAAAATATTGTATTTGTGTCTGTGAAAAACATTTTCGTTATTCACCTATTGATGTCGAATCGAAACTAATAGCATCAATTGAACGACAAAACCGGACCGAAAACCACTACCTAGATCTTGGAATTTGCCGAAACGTCTGGACGATATATCATTATAGTGAAATTCAATAAATCGAAACACAAATATAAGTGTATCAAATATATATATATATATATATATATATATATATATATATGTATGTATATTACACGCACTTTGCATGTATGTATAGTACATCGTTTTATACCTATTTATACGCTCGTAAATCAAAAATGTTTAGTTAATTGCTTGTATTCAACATAGTTGTGCATCAAACGTAATAAATAATAAGGCCAAATTTAATTAACATTCGTCTTGAAGTATTTGTACAAAAAGTCGATAGAAAAAAATTAATCGATTCCATACATGCGCATGTAGTGTAACGCTCGTGCGGATGCGTGCAGATTATGAAAGATGCAAATTTATAATACTGAAATTAAAAAGAAAACACATCTTGCAACACGTAACACGAGATTAGGGAATTTATTCAACGCTTACATCGTGCATACTAATATAATGGTACGCGCGTCGTTTGGGCCAGGATCGCAATAAATCAAACGATTTCCACGTATACGATTGTGGAGAAGAAATAGTTTTATTCCTGCGCAGCTAATTCGGTTCTTCGTATACACGCCGAGTTGATCAGTGTTGGCCGAAAATACGGATTCCGTTCGGTTGAACGAAAGAGAACGTTTCGCGGCTTGAATGCGAACTGATGAAAACTGTAACCGACGATCGTGGACCATACAACATTTAGTATTTTTCTTTGTAGACATGGCTTGAAAAGTCATAAATGACTTGTTATGAAGGTACAGAAAATGAGAACATTAATTTATATCATGTGTACATATTATATAGATTGTACATTCAAGTATAAAGTTGATCAACGTTTGTTATTACTGTTAACTTTATCTGTTAAATTTGTCATACTGTTGTCAGACAAAAAGACACAATACTATTTCAAATACATTATTTTCTAGAAAAATGTATGTAACTACTTTAATCTTTTGAATATTGTAAAAACAAATAAATAAAAACAAGTGACTTAGTTGTTCTAGTGGTTTTGATTAATTAAATAATAACATTTTCTAAATATTACAGAACAACAGCAACTATAGTTTATATATTTATTTTCAACGACATTCATTTTGGTTTTCTAGAAGAACTTTTTATTTATGAATTATTTGAACGAACAAGTATGAAAATAGTAGTATCTTAGTGAGTATGACTTTTATAAAATATATGGCCATATATGGCCAATGTTGAAAAATAAAATCCTTTTGCAATGCAATTGATAAATATTGTACACCAGTGTATTATATTTTAAGTATTTCATATTACATTTTAGGTCTACACTGATGTATAGCTGATATATATATATATAGTGATATAGCCCTTTCGATATGACGGACCATATTTGTGGGCGGCCATAAGCACCCATGTATTTTCTTATCGGTGTCCATTCTGTTTTAATCTATTTTGGACTTGTACCGCGTCCAAACGGATACATTGTAATATGATAACACGATAGCGTACAATAACCGACCTCGATCATTGAAATCGTTACTGATTCGAAGGTTTTATCAACGTCAGCGTTCGTGTATTGGAAGTCGACGTAAACTTTCATGACTTTTGGCCAGAACAATGCGATGTCGTACCTACACACGCAAGTCGGATTAAACGAAACGCGTTGTCATCGTTCGTAAACGTTATTATCGCGCCTAAAAACGTAATTTCATTGATTCTGTCAGTGATCGGTCTACGCGTGTGTATACACTGAAAACACACGAGTTTCGTGTAAAATGTTCGCGTACTCAGAGTGTTCCAATCGAAAACAACAACAACAACACCCGAAGGTCACAGCATTCGGTGCGCTTCAAGGATCGCCAGCGCGCGCACCCGATACTACGCGTTGTACGCGACTGTCAGCCATGTTGACGTTCCGCATAGCGCACGGGTACGACCATTGTAATGGGTGTACATTTGTGCGTACTCGCCGCTGCACCGCGCGCTAATGGCCGCGTATCAATTCGGTATTTTTAATGAGGCTCACACGCACGCACCGGCGCGCGCCGTTAATTACTCTTAAGTATATCCGTTCTCGGACGCGGTTCAAGGTAGTGGGTTTTCGTCGCGTGTGTGCACACAAAGGCGATCACTGTCGATCGCCTTCCCCTCGCGTTGCGCACGCCGGGACGGACGAATATTACATTGGTGTTGCGCGGCCGTACGGCAAACCGTACGTGTAACGCCATGCACGCGCGCATTATTTGTCCGGTTCGACGACGCGCGGCGGACGGCAGCGGGCATGGGCGTTGTAGTGTTAAAAACGGGTGGAGAGGAGACTTGAACGCCGGTGCGCGCGTAATTAACGGACGGCGGTGGCTCTGCCCGTCGGTCCTTGCCGACGCGACGTGTTTCTGTTGTACTCCTTTTTCCCGGCAGCGCACCTTCCTGCCGCCGTATCCGCGCCCGCGACGCGTTTAATTAGAATCCGATTTGCATGCACCGCCCGCAATGGTTTCCGCTACCGGAAACGAGAGCCGGGTGGAGCGGCCATTGGCCGCGGAGGAGCACGGAGCGCGCCGAAAATGGCGGCGTGGAAAAACTTCGCATCCGGTCCCGGAACGGTTCTCCGGTCCGTCGCGGATATCGCCGCGGGATCTAACACGCAAAGTCATTTCCCCGCTCGCCCGACCCCCTGCCCCTACCGCCCGTAACAATGATACTGCGTCGTACGAATACAACGCGATTTCGTTCGTCATTTTCGATCCAATTTTCACACCGACGAAACGATCGTTATCATGGCGGACGGGCTGTTTACGTAATGTACTGAACAATTGTTGTCACTGCGTGTATAATTTCGAATTATCCGCGTGCGCGTGTTAACGGCTTATCGAAGTGTCCGATTTACGGTCGACTTGCCAACCGAAAAGCGACTTCTCACAACCAGGAATATCGTCATAAATATTCAATTATGCACATACGCTCATAAACCTCATAAATGGTACATCATTGGCAATGCACGTGTACGAACTGAACGTTGACGATTAACTCTAATGGTATGGGTCGATAATGCGTTTAATTCGTATATTTTATACAATACTGTAATAGTATTTATTATTATATCGATTGAAAGTTTCAAGCTATTCACGTGGAAAAATAAAAATACTTGTAAGACTTGTCAATATAATTCACCGTATTTATTAAACGATAAAATTTATTCGATTTTAAGAGCCCATATTATTTTGGTACACGCAGTCATCGACAAATATGTTCATTTTACAAACACTCCCCATTAGCATATAAATATATTCAAATTACTTATCTCGTGTGAATGAACATCACATCGAAGTAAATATAATCACGTATAGTTTTGTATACACTTTCTCCAGAGCTTCACTAAACGGACACGGCAACGTGTTGCGTAAAACCGTATAAAAATACTATTTCTAATTCAATTACATCGTTTTGGATAATAACTTTATATAGACTAGCTATTGTACGCAGGAATAATGAATTCATAATTTATTTAAAACATATACATATCCATGAAAAGGGGTAGGCACATACGCATCTATAATAGCCGTTTAAAAATCAACTGTTGGTGTATTAAAGTTATGGTAATTATTTGTCGTGTAATTTATTTTTTTAACGCGGTTTATGCGTATACACACGTATATCATGTATATGAAACACAGAACTAAAAGAGTTTTTATTTTATGTGTGTGTCGGTAAGATAAGCGTTTCTCTTCATCTGCCCACTTTCGTACGAGCTTAAAAGCAACTCCTTGTTGCACAAGGCCTATTCATTGCATTTGGATGTAGGTGGCTGCCTATATAATATAAAATGAGTACTGTAATGTCTGTAAAACGGTTCCGAATAATCCGAGGTCTTTTAGTGGAAACGTAATTATTGTGATGGTTTTAAATCATGGGCTGCAGATAAAAGCGATGGTTAAATTATTATTAATGTAGAAATAAATCATTTGCGGACGTGGTAAATCGTTAGAAAAATATAATAGACCGTTTTACGCTGTATATATATAAATATAATTAATGCTCTGCACGGGCTGTGCAGAGAACTTCAATAGTGTTTTCGTTACCAGACGCTGCCAAAATGTATGAATGTGGCGTAAAAATTATAGTATTCGAAAAACTAATTAACGCCTAAATGAGCATTATGATTGTATATTATAAATGTGTTAGAACCAAATTTGGATTCATATTTACTTATAATTTATGTACCTTGTTAATTTAGATACATTATAATATAATATATATGTATACTGCGTTTATGAATTATAATAACTAGATGAGAGAGAAAATTATAATTTATTCGGAATTACATTAAATTGTTTACGATAGAATTGACTTAATAATAAAAACTACTAACCAAGAGGAGTATTTTTAAAACTTTATTGAAGAGAGAATTGCGAGGCAAATCTAAAAAATTTAGATGATATTTGTATCTGACTATTTCCATCCGGTAAAATTATTTTTGAAAAATGAACGATTAATATTTTTAATTTGTATAAAAAAATTAAAAATATTTTTTTTCTTAATTATGATAAATTGAACTGCAATAACAGTTATAACTATAGTTATCCTACAGCAGTTGATATTTCTTTAAACAAGAATTTAAAATATTGATATAATCAAATTAATATTAAAAATATGTTACGATTTTGAAGTTGCTAAAATCTCTTATTAAATTAAGAAAATACATTTCCTTTGCTTGAATATAAAATACTTACAAAGTAAAAAAGCGATATTTAAAAAATATTTAATGCATTTTAATTGTATTAAAAACGGTTGGAAATAATGTTCAATTGTACAAGTTGTTTTTGATAAATGTTTGAATATTTTTCCAAAAGTATAAAAGCTTTATAAAAAAAAAAAAAAAAAAATGAATACAAAATAATCAGTGGAAAATAACTGATAATCGGAAATATAGCTTAAAAGAAAAATCCCATAGACGATAATTATCGGATTATTATAACCATTACAGATTCAATACAATTAAATTAAAAATTATATATATACACATATGAGTGTTTCGATCAACGCATTTGCACTAGTCAACACACGTTCTATGTAATTGAAGAAGTTTCGAGTTTTCATTATGTATTAGAAGTTGACTATGTGTGTAATATATATTGCTTTAAATGCATTATACGTAGTGTATTAAACAATATCAAGTTTTGGTTTAAAGAAAAAAAATATTAACAAAAAGAAAACAATTCCATGCTTTCGGTAACTATAGACCGTAGGGCAACTAAAAGATTTGGAAATTGTGTCTATCCCGAAATAAGTCGTTAACTCAAACTTACCTCATTCTCCCCACCAAATACCTTACGAATTTCATCTTTTTTCAAATGTATGAATAAACCTCCCATCCAGCCGATGTTAAATGCTGGTTGCGCCACTACCTATAGATTGTGAACACGACATCAGTTATTCGTTTGCAGAAATGTAAAAAATATTAAAACCCACTCGGCAGATAACCTTTACAATATGCGACATCTGTTTTAATATATGATTTTATATTATACGCTTTCGAGCGGGTACGAAAAGGGAACAAACCAATAATTATCATTGGCAATAATTATCGACGTTTGTTCGTGAACAGCGAGAAAGAAAACATTGCGATATTATGTACATACATAATATAATGATCGGTTTTATTGCGAAACCTGCGAGAGCACAATCGCCAAAACACCGCCTCCGCATGCTGCAGCAATATTATTTTACCATGGAGCAGGACGCAACGTTGTACCATGTTAGTTTATATTAATATTATTTTTATTATTCTAAAGCGGTATACATTATTATAATGTGTTACGTACGTGCACTCCATGGGACGACCTAGGTCGGGGAACGAAAACTAATTATAAAACTATTTCGGTTCTGTTTACATTTTACACGGTCCAGTATCGAGGTATGTAAGTAATTTTTTTCACGTCTCGCGCACGCGTAGCGTACAGGTATAAATAGATATTTTAAATTACTAAACGTATATACGATTTTTCTACCCGCGTTTCATTACCAGTGCACGTCATACGAACGTTGTTGTGTTGTCCGGGACCGCTGTGGGGCACGATTTTAATCGTTGTCAGGACATTAACGCGGTTGAATGAAATTTATTCTTCGCCGCCGCGAACGCACTACTTTAATAATAACAATAATAACATGAGAACAACGAAACCGTCTGATTTACGGTCTCTACTGGCTGCTGCGGCTGCTTACAGCGATCGTACGATGTATAATATTACATGTGCACGGAAAAATCATAAACCGCCCGATAGCCTTTGCACGGCAATGTCGATACCGGCGAGATGTAGGAAAAAAAAAAAAATTTCCGACTCCCTGCGATCAGGACGGAATGCACTGGGCGCGGGGACAGCATCGGCGAGAGTATTTACCCTACGTGTAGATTATGGACAATAGTCCGTGGTGTTTTTCTCCGGCAGTTAATATTGCACATTATTGTCGTCGAGTCGCGCGAGAAGACGCGTACGAAGACTCACTTCTCGCGTGGATTTCCATTCGTTATCAAATCCAATGTGTACGTAGGCACTTTGAATAACTTAAATAACGAGCGCGTCGCATGCGCATCCGTCGACCGAGCACCGGGTGATTTTCGCTACGGGCGGTTCGAATTTTCGTTCGCGTTTCAAATGTTTCGGTTTCGAATCGCGCCCGAAATGCATTCAAACGCAATAATGATAACAGTGCACCGCACAAGGTACACGCGGTCGCACGCGCAATGTTATACAAGGGAATGCATACAAGTGTACGTGTACTAGTGTAACTGTTGTGAAAACGATAGTGTACATGTAGAGCTGCGTTTAATGGGGGGCAAGGGGGGGGGCAAATTTTTGAGGATTAACACAGAATAAAAAATATATATTAATAATTTTTTTTGTATGACTGTATAATTACAAATTATTTCGTTCATAAATATCATGAAAAATCTGCAATCTACCACTGCATGTTAGAAGGCGATTAGAACTGAGAATTTGTGCTAGTTGTACTGCTATTGCAACTGCTATCGTATGAACTATTTCCATTATTCCTATACGTTTTTTCCCCGAAAATATTCAGTTACAAGTAAACCGTTATACTTTATCTCGGTAGTTGGCACATTGCACCGTTAAGGCGCGTCCAGACCGAGAAACATTTGTCGCCGACATTGTTGTCGACAAAATGTGACAAAATGTTTTCGACATAAATTAAAATCACTCGCGTCCAGACCAGATTAACAAATGTATGAAACATTTTTCAATCTCTGCTTTGCCAACATCCATTATTTCCGAAATTTCACTCCACGCGTCATTTTTTTTATACCTATTTTTATAATCCGACAGTGTTAGATCCCATAATATTGGCCTTTCATGATATAAATCAATTAACTGACACATTTGTTCTTTAGTAAACCCCATAGTGTTTTAAAGATGCAAATTATAAATAAATGTATACAATTACTAAAACAAACAATTCACATCGAAACTTTTGACTGACTGAACACGAAATAGTACAATTTCATACAAAAAAATATAAAAATTGAATAAATGATATTAATAGACAATAGTCAAGTCGACTGGACGACAGTGTTGATAAACATCCTTTGAAGTTTACCGCTACTCAGCCGGTAACAAAATTTTGTCGCCGACGATATTTTAGAAAAATGTTCATAAAGTTTGTCAGCGACAAATGATTCTTGGCGTGAACGCGGCTTTAGATGCGTGAACATATATTCAGTTTGACGATTTTTTTTTCACAGTTAAAATATTTATTACTCTTGCATAGTGCTTATATCCCACCCGTTAATACGATATTGTCTGTAATTAACACTCTGCGGTGAATATAATTTTGAACTTGAATTTGTATAGCTTAACGCGGCACATGTGTACACGTCGTCGACGAGGGGAGTGGTTTTTTCGAAAACGTTACTACTCTTAATCTTGTCCAAGCTACGTTAGTGTTCATTGTTCCGAAAACAAGCGCCGAAAGCTGTGACCGGGCGTCTTCTGCGTACGTTTGTCCGACAAACTTCGCCGGCGCACCAGAAAGTCCGATTTCAGTTACAGCAACCGTACGCGCACGTCGTGAATCCGCGCACTTACGCGCTCCGCGGGCCGGTCGGGCCACGGTACGCGTGCGTTTTCGCATGCGATTTGAAATCTGAAATTCAACCATCGAATTAACGAATTAACTATGGTTATAATTCGTTTGCGCTACGATTTGTTTCGAGACCGTTGCGAAAAACCGTTGTCCGATTCGGTCCAACGGGGTTGCGCGGGTTCGAGACGTTACCGCAGCAAATCCGCGTCTCGGCGCGTCCCGTGTCCATCGCTGCGCGCGAAAACGAAAACCTCCGCGAGCCTCGATCGCCGATAGCCCGTTCCGAAAGTTCACCGCCTCCGAAGACGGGTTCGCGGTTCGGACGTTACGGGAACACGCGGTGTGCGTCTAACGCATCTCGTCACCGTCCCCCCCGCGACAACGTATCGCCATTGTGCGTTCCTCGAGTCCGTCTGGTGCGATTTTCCCCTTTCGACGGTTTCCGCGCGTTTATTACGCCATTAGAAATCGTACGTGCGATTCGTGCCGCATTTAGAGCGTGGTGCGTAACACACGCGCGCACGTTGTCCGATATTGATTTACGACTTTTCCTCGATACAATACGTACGATTATGTCTTGCAACGGGACCCGTACGGCGTTCTCTATCATATTCGCATTAGGTGCGCCAAACGAGCATTTGATTTGTTGTTAGTCGTTCGAAAACAAAAATATTTATTAGTAACCGCGGTGCTGTTGAGCGATTCGTTCTCGCGTTCGCGGACCTTTTGAACACGTCGGTAACATTTTTCCCTGTGGTTCATCAACGTTTTACCGGGAACGCGTTATGATTCACGTCCACTTTTCGAATTCCTGGTACATCATTTTTCGCGATCCATCGTTAAACATAAATTACATATATTGATTTAGCTCAAACGTACATGCAAGATATTTCGATCAACACGCGATGTTCATTAACTTTCCTGCACGGGAGATGACGTCGCGGTCGGGAATCGCTTACGGTTTTCGTTCAATCGCGATTTAACTGATAAATTGTGAAAAAAAGAAAAAAATCTTGAATGGACTTTACATGTACGACCGTACGTGTGACGGATCAAATATGTGCAACAGTACCGCCGTTCGTTTTTTATCGTACAGGGTATACAAATTTCGATTGCATTACGATCTCGTGAAGTTAATAAACAGTTCATTTCGTCCAATATTCAACCGACTCGAGTGAGTATTATTTCCCTTTGGCCGGGATCAATTATTCTACTTCTATTCGAAAAAATTACAAATCGACTGGTTTCGAAGCACCGCGTGGACCATCCCGTTATGGGTTTAAGTCGTCATATCACAACATCGTACCGCGTACCGCTCGCCGATTATGATCGATCCACAAAGTGTACTATCTCGAACGAATAACGTTTTCCGAAAATATGATATAGTCGCTTTCTTCTCCCGACAATTTTACACAAACGATCACGGCAATTCGGTTTCCGACGACCGGGTTTTATTTATTTTTTAAAAAGAACATTCTTTAGTCTACTCGTGCGCGAACGCTGTCGTGCGATAATATCATACAGATAACAAATACGTCTAACTGTACCGGGAAAAATAAAACAAATACGTAATAAGGACTCGGGTGTACCCACGCACGATACGGCGTAAACAGACGTAATATGTTCAGGCGGATTCGATGTAACGTCGAGAAAAATAACGGGAAAAACTACGTCTTTAAACGAAGTCGAATGCAATGTTTGTAAACGAGATTTCGTCGTCGAAACTCGCCGTGATCCGTTCCCGCGGAAAACCTATGACGGGACCCACGACGCGCGTTATTACCGTCAGCATTATATCTCGCATTATTATTATTATCATTACTATTGCGCTCGGAATATTAATAATAATCATAATAATAATAATAGTTTGCTGTGGTTGCAGCTGTTCGTGCGCACGCGTTGTGCAATGTTGCACCGTTCGCATATAGATCTCGCGCACGTTCTAGTCGGGTCCGTCGAGCGAACGGTTTGCATCATCCGAAAAATAATAATCGTAGAATAATTACGGTACATAATATTATTGCAATAGATGTGCATTTAATTGATTACAATGCCGCTCGGGTGCTGCACAAAAGCGCGTGTGTACGTTCATAACACAATCGATCGCGTGTACACGTATTAATCATAGGTTACGCACGCGGCCGTCCGATGTGGGTCACGCGTTCGCGGGGCAATGAAATAACAATTTCCTGGGCGGATTTCTCGCGCACGATTGATTCCGATACACTTTTCATTCCGTTTTGTCATCACTGTTCCTCGGCCCTGTCCCTTGTCCGCAGGTCCGTCGCCAAACAGTGTTGTTTTCCGACGGAAACGTACGACGGTCGAGAACGGAAACGGAACATGAGAGAAAACGGCATGCGCTCGTGAGGATAACACGACGGTTTTCGTTCGCGAAATCTTCGGTCGCCTACGGCCGTATCGTTTTTACCGTAAAATCGTCGTCTGGCACTCAGCGCACGGTGCCCGGGCTCATATACAACACGGGTTAGGCTACATGATATCGTCCTTTCCGCCGGAAAGTCTAGTCGTCTCGCGAATTGAAGGGATCGGGGTTGTACACTTCGTGGAACAGGACGAAAACGCAGTGGCGCTTTTTTCGCGGGCGGCGGGATGCCGATAGAAGTAAATATTTGACTGTATCTAATCACGAAATGAATTCTCGACCGGTTAAAAATATATTCTTCCTATTCTGTGCGTGTGGTCGGCTACTCTCGTAGCAATACAATAATATAACGTACCACAGGTGCCGTTGCGTATGGGATTCGTATCATGAGCTTTTCTTTTTTCTACTAGGAAGCTTTCAAAAACCATTTACAATGTTCATACACACGTTATACGACAACACCACGTGGCATTTTTGTTCTTCTTGCAATTAAAATCATCATTACGGTTATTAAACTACCAATATTATAATTATTATTACCATTGATGTGTACACGAACGGTACACATTTATGTTACCGCGTTTCGGTGAATCGTCCCACCGCTATGCTGTCTTCGTACTGGCGGTTTCTGATAAAACCGAATTGTTGCCGTTACTCGAAATAGTTTAAAAACCATATACTTATATATTTATACACGTGCACTAGACTTATTACGTATTATTTTTTCGTATAACACATTTGTATTGTATACGCCGAGTTGCTGAGACAATATTCATTTTCACGAGAGACTCACCGAATGCCATGTATATTTATACGCCACGAGAAGTAAAAATGAGAAAAACCTATTTCTCCTTTTTTAGTTCTAAATACGTTTCTTGGCCGTCACCATTACAATAATATATGCTATATGCTACGCGGGACGAATACATTATATATAAATATATGTACGCGATAAAGGTAAAATTAAAAATGATAAATTTTAAATAATGCGTATTATATTCGCGACCGTTAAGTTTTGATATATTGTGCGTAGGTACGTATAATATCTGTACCACGTAGCAGCAGAAGATTTTTCCATAAGTCTATTGTAAATCATTACTTGGTTATATTTTAGAATTGGAATATTTTAATTGTGTAATAACGAATTTTACGTACAGGGTAACCGAGTTTCGTGACTTACATTTTATACTTTGACGGAACATTAAATACGAAATTGATTTTATAGTTTAATACTATTTAAAAATATATTGACAGATAAAATGTTTAAGGAGCTAAGCGTGTACCTGGGATTAGTATACTACGGAACAACCTGCAGTTGGGACATTCGTTCATATTGGCGGCATTGTTCTTCTGACTGTTTATTGAAATATTTTATTCATACGAGTAGTTTTCGGTACAACCAGAGTTTACGATCAGAAATGTTATAAATGAAGGGGTGAGTGGATAAAGGTGTTAATTAACATTTTCTAAACTTTTCAGGAAGCATCATTTTAGTTTATACATTCTTAAATGCTTGGAACTTTTATAGTTTTTAAGTTAAGCACACATAGTTTGGATTATTTTATGCATCATATGCTGCTTTAATATGTTTATCAAAGTGTAAAATAGTCAAACACTTTCATCCACAAAATAAAAACCACTTTTCGAAAAATGTCAATTAACACCTTCATCCACTCACCCCTTCAAATATAAGTTATTAGCAATACTATTTATATAATTAAAATTGTATTCACCAAGCGACAAACACATGGTGTTCGCATCTTTTTTTATTCGCTTATCACCTCTTATAATATAAATAATATGAAATACATTTAATACGATAAAAGTCTATCTTATTTTTTCGTGGTGACTGAAATATCTCATGAGGTATTATCCGTAACTTATGGCACATTAGGTTGTATAACATTATAATATTATACTAATTAGTAGTTAATGTTGTTGTAGGTTTACTAATTTCTATACTGTGACAGATAGATCATTTATTTTATTATAGTTTTATTAAGTCTTTCATAATTACTATTGATTATTGTACTATTATACAATTTCTGTTCGCAAGTGTCGCTTGTATCGTAATGTATAAATAAAATTATCATTCTTCAAATGTGTCTGTATGTGCGCATGTGTGTTATCTGTGAGTAGTGACTTGTAAGAAATCTACAAAAAGTGTATGATTATAATAATTGTACGTGTAAATACAGAATTATTGAATAATTTTATTATTTTTTTCTTTAAAAAGATTAATGTGTACAACGAGTGACCACTTCTCACTATCCATTTCACATTTTTGATTAATATAAAAACAAAGGTATTGAAAAAGAAAATCTTGAACTTAGATATCCATAAAGTAAATGAAAACTGTATGATAAATGATCCAATAGTAATAAAACAATACGAAAACTACTTAGAATACGTGTTTTTGAATTTCTTTTTTTTTTTTTATAATTATATATTTTCGTGTTGTAAGTTTGTAATATAAACACTTTTAAAAAAATTGTCTGGAAATCCTTCTAATAAAATTGAAAATCTAATTTATTTCTGTAGGTCATAATTTTATTATATATTTTATTCCATTCATTTTTTTAATTTTAATGGTTATATTTTATGAATTAAAATTATCTCAACCTTTTTTTCAATCCAAATAATGTGAATGTTGTATTGAAATATTCGAAGAAATTCATTTTTTTTTATTTTAAATTTAATTAAATACATCTTTTTATGTTTTATCTTATATTTAAAATAATATCAAATGATTTTTTATTTAATTGGTACTCGTAAAATAAAAATATAATAAACTCAACTCGCCTAAGATGCGATTATATATATTATATTTTGAACGATATTTTATACATGCATGTCTTGAGATACAATAACAATAATCTATTAAAGAAACGTAGATTATTTTTGTAAAATAATTACGTAAAAACTTGTGCTTTTTAAATTATTGTACAAAGTGTAAGCTCGTTTGTATGATTTGAATAAGTTAAATAACAACAGTTGTATAACAGTTACTGTATAAGAATTTAACTTCAATTCTTGCTTTATCGATTGTTTTTCGTTTACCTATTTTTAATTTTTGTCTACAACGACAACGGTAAATAAGTGCAAATCCCTTGTTGGTGCCCACGCGGTGTATTCGGTAACTCCGAAGTCGTATTGTACTTGGAATTCCGGAACGCCGTCGTATTTTTTTTTGACTGCCATGATTTATCGGTTGTACCAAATATAAAAAAAAAACACGCCCCATAAGTTGGGTGGGCACCGAGCATGCAACTTCTGTATCATATCCAAAACCAGTAATCGGACTACGGATTTCCATCACGATTTCGTACGTATACATAATATTTACTTTTTATCATTATTAACACGTATATTTTAATATGAAAAATCGGACGAGAACACCATTTCATTTCAATTCTCTTCGAGAACATTATTTCGCCGGCCTGGTGTGCTTCGTATTACCAATTGTTATTATTTAATTTAAACATGTACATACCTATCTTATTTTACTGCTCTCATTTTTTTCTCTCCAGAGTCTGGACTGTTATTCACTCATTTTCGGTCCCTTGGTTACCATAAAACCAATGCCAGTCTTCTCCTCAACTCTCGGTCCCCTTCTCTCGTACTATCTATTATCTCCATCGTCATTAATGGCTTCCTTATCTAAATTATTTGTTCCCATTATTCCCTTCTTACATCGACCCATACACAAATTCACTGTCATGCTTTAATGTCAATTTTGATAAAGTCATTTTTATTAAAAGAAAAAAAAACCACGTTCCCAAACTCATCGACCGGGATTTTCACCGGAACACGTTTGTGACCTCAACCACGGTACAGTCACAACGGGTAACCGTTTTTTACGAAAGTTTATGCATGGACTAGATAAACTTTTGGAGAAATTGTACGTACGTTTCAGAAGTCTTACGATTCCGATTTCCTCGGAAATTTTATGCTACCGGTGGAATTGTCATGACGTAATCCTGACCGAACAGCCTATTCCCTAATCCGACGCCACCGGTGCTCCTTCGGCTGTCGTTCACGTCTAATAGCGCCATTCAATATTCCCGTTCACATAACGACGTTGTGAACAGCAATACTTCAATATCGAGCGAAAGGATCGATCGGAGTGTTGTTGAGCAAATAGAATAATGTACGAGTTGTACATAATAACACACCGCACGTGTGTATTACTACACTACAAGTGTCGATGTATTTATATGCGTTAAATATCGTGTAAATTATTATTCATTCGTCTATAGGACATGGGTTCGTTTGTAGATCGTCACGGATAGATTGTTATACCTGAATAGGACCGCAATGTTTTCCTCGGACGACCGTAGCAACTCACACGAAATCGAACTTTCGAACAGGTAGCGAAACGTAATCGTTACCGTTTAGATTTTCCACTAGCGTAGAACGGTACGCGTGACAAATGTATTTGGACGATTATTGCAGTTGCATAGTATAGTTTTTATGATCTCGATCAGCACTGCAGGCGCTTCGAACACACCTCTCCCCCCAAACGTCGAACCTGCTCGCTCGATCGTCGTCACCACGCAGTCCACTATTCGTTTTCAGACGACCGACAATAATATTATTACTTCGAACGCGCCACAAAGAACTCGCGTCAGCGCTATACGCATCTATACACTCGTATATACATATGCACGCGATCGATAAGACCGAAGAGTTGACGTAATGACCGTAATTATTATTGCTTTGTATTGTTTTGTCACTCAACCGAAAGGGCACTTGGATAACGGAACCCTTGTCATCCGTTCGACTATAATTGTAGGGATCCAGCGTAAAAGCAGTACGTACGATTATATGTGTGTGTGTGCGTGCGTGCGTAGAATACTTATGGCATTATATATGTATTAAGTTAGTGCGTGTGCCTTTAATTTCAACTTATTTGCAAAAAAGTTTGTTGAAAACAATGGAAATGGCTTAGTACAACAATTAACTTTAAATAAATAATTTACGAATGAAAAATTACTACGTTCATTCAAATTAAAAAAATCACACTATTTGAATAAAGCAAAAGAATATATATCTTGTAAGTGTTTATTGCTGTTCGATTATATATTTTAAATACGTCACTGTTTGCCGCACATTATATGATACGTTTGTTTTAACGATGTTTCGATTCCGATTATTCACAAATTTTAATTTTCCTATAACTCCTCGTCCCGTGTTGCAATACCCGAATAAAAATTAATTTCTGTTTGACAATCGGTTTGAACATTGCCTCGAAAAAATAATTACACCGGATTTGTTTTTACCGATTATTAATTGGTACATGGAATATTCGGTTATCCATTTAGACTGACATGTATAACCCTACATTTATATCGATTCTTTATTTTTCGTAATTTTTAAATCTAAAGATGTAAAATAGACTACAGTAAGCAGTAACTCGATTATAAAGTACTTGGTATAAACGGTGTACAAACATGAATCTCGATGAAGTATTAAATTCTCTACTTACCATATTGTATACTACACATTCTCTGCATTCGGCTATTTTCCGCCTCTTTGTTTAGTATGTGCAAATCAGATGTAAATAATTTTTGAACACATAATAACATTTTACATACATAGCTCCTTATTTGATATCTTTAATATTTAATTAGACGCCTATACATATTTTATTGATCGAATAATGTTCCACAGAATTATATACATGTGTGTGTGTGTGTGTGTGTTAATATTATACATACAATATTATATGTATATTAGGAACGATCAAATCAATTATTATAAAAACGTCATAGGTCTAAAACATTTGGATATTATGCTATCTCTACGATGGTTCTCAATCATAAATGATGCCTATATATATACATATTGCGGTACAAGTATTGAATTATATTATATGATTTGATTTTATGAGAAAATTGACTACGCCTCTTTTTTCGATGTATGCGGTATTGACATCTCGAATTTATACTAATGTAGAATGATAAGACGTTTTTCGATGTATGGAATATAAGAACTAGCTGCATAACTCACTCTATTAACTCATTTCATTTTCCCATTTACGCCTATCCTTAATAATCTTCTCATCTGCGCCAATTACAACGAGTTCACCTCCCTACGTCATGTACAAAATTACTTATTCTTTCAGGGCGTAAACGTAAAATAATTATCGATCGTGATAAAAAAAAAAAAAAAAAAAAAAAAATGTTAATTAGATGATTGGTACTTATATATTAAATCGTATTTAAAATGTAAGTACCTATATATATATTTTATATTGAGCTTTATATTAAAATGTTATACACTACCGATTTTTCAAAAAAATACAATTTTTTATTCCGACTGCTGCAGTGTACAAGTACCGCATGACCTAAAACGATGTAATTGTTATGGAGTACAAATTATATTATCAGATCGTAGCCGTTTTATAATGATCACCAATTAGTTATACACTCCGTCCGATAATTATTTGCAGATATCGCGTATAATATTATGTACGGCCAACGTCAATATAATAATGTCTAATGCAATCCCGTGGTACGGCGGAGATTAATATTTTTAATTAAACCCATACGCGCACTAAGGTGAATATCGTCATTAAATTAATCATTATTATAATGCGTGGAACATACCGCGACGTTGTTCGGCGAGTCCGTCCAAATCCGATGATTCATCTACATAATATTATGTTAGCTACTACATGATTATTTCTCGACGTCGTCGGTCGTCGGCAAGCTCCGTTGTTCTTTCTCATAATCGGATATCGTTTTTTTTTTTTTTTTTTTACCATCGCCTCGTTAAAAATTTACCATTCGATTTCTTGTGTTTGCTGTAGTAATAGTAATAAAACTATATTATAATGTACATTTACACACGCACACACATACACACTTAATATATAGTATGGTTTGTGTAAGTTTTTTTTGTAGATACACCGCGAGACAAAAAACATATTTTTCACTAGCGGCGTAATTATATTATACCAAAGCAGAACACACCGTACCGCGGGTACAATATATAAATTACTCGAATGGATTACACGCGGGAGACGTTTAGAATGCTTAATAGGTAAATTAGTTTCAGTTTTGATAGATAATACATTCTCGCGTGGTGCACGGGACGGCATATGATGTTATGTACGTTTTTAGAAACCGTAAATCAAAACGTTGGAACGCATTGAATTTATATTAATTATTAATATTGCATGCATATTTATGAAGTGCACCGTGTGTGCCACCGTGGCCGAGGTGAACGGTATCATTTTTATTATTATTATTACGATTATTACTATTTCGGAGTTTTCCACGTGTTTTAATGGATATGAAATGAACACGACGGGTTCGTCGGTGAAAAATATATTAATATTTATTAACCACCGCACACAGAACGTGAATAATGCGTAAAATGTGTACTTTGTGCATTAAAATAATTGTGTACCGCGTTAACAGAAACACGAGACGGTACTCACTCACACACACACACACACATGTATATATTTATCAAACATTCTGTAGTATACTATAGCTGTGACGCTGTGTTGTACCTGATACATGTATAATATTCAAACACAATAATACAGTTCGCGTCGCGCAAATTTTGTTTGATATCAGAACCGACGTGAAGTATTTTCTGAAAATTCGCTCGTTACATACGTAAATGATTTATTAATAACAATAAAAATGATGTGATGTTAAAAATTCAACAAATCACGTGCACCTCAAACGACGTACTCGTAATAGATTCAATTTTGCGCACACAAAACCTCTGTTTTCCTATACATCGACGTCGGTGCGTTATGGTAAAACATTGCCGTCGTCCGGTTCTGATGCAAAACGATCGAGGTTATTATGCAGCGGTCGCGATATAGTTTTCAGCCGATCGTGTGTACGTTTTAATTGATTTTCATTGGATGTCGAGGTGAAGATCGACGGTAAATTGATCGGAGGAGGATTGCGTCAGTGCGGTATTGTATGTTATTATAATATAATTATGTGAAATCGCCTAGTATTAACAAAAACACGCCGCAGAATGTCGTAATGTTATTATTATTCATTTTCACATTTGAAAACGCACGCGCAGTATGTTATTATTTTAAAATATTACAATAGCTGCCTACGAAAGTATCGTGTGTATGGATTCGCTAAATGTGATTACGACGGGACGTATGCATTTTTATTATGGCGTTTAAATAATGATATCGTAGCCGCTAATCCAATATTGCTTGGGAAGGTATAGATAACTAATTTTGTATGTAAAAAAAAATTAATAATAATAACAATAAGTTTATTGGCACTCATTTTAGGGCAAATAAAACAGTCTTGGCAAACTCGGTGGCAACGACCCCCGCGGAGTCTCGTGTTTTCTCCTCCGTCGACTATAGGGGGGGCACGGTTTTACCGAAAATCAGCCGCATTTGTGCACCGCGACAACGTTTGTTCGTCGGAAATTCGTCCTCGCCTCTCGGACCTACCCAGGGGTAGTGTTATCACGTGTTCCATTCTTAGTAACCGGTGCGCGCGTCACGGTAATGCATACGGCGGTCGGCGCGCTCGCGTATCCACGGGCCGGTCGCTGAATTTGCATAAAAATCGCAATACGTACACGGATTACGCGCGCGTTACCTCGGACTTCCTCTCGCCTCGCGTACCCCGCCGTGTCGCCGCCGGCCGCTACCTGCTAGCCGATCCTGAAATCGTGTGCTCAGTAATAATAATAATAATAATAATTATAATAATAATCGATACACTCGGGCGGGTCGTGACGACGCGAACTCGAGTTTTAAAATGTTTTCTACGCGCACCGCGCGGGCGACGCCACTCGCGCGTTTGAAAATATTATTGCGGCGAAAATAATACGCCGTCCGTCGCCCGGCGCTCGTCGTTATCCGTGTACGCACGGGTTGCTGCGTACGCGATAGCGCCGGGCGACATTTCATTACCATTATACATTATTACCGTTTTTCTCTCTCTCTCTCTCTCTCTCTCCTAGCCGGTAAAAACGAGTTTTCGTTTCGACTTATTTTCATACGTTATGTACCACCACGGGTAACGATGTACCGACGGACGGGGATAGGTTTTTAACGGAGATACGATCGTCGACACGACGACGACGGTCGCCGCAGCGGTCGCGACGGCGGGCTGCGAAAGGGTACCGCGACGTTGGAAAACAATACACCGTTCCCCGACTCCGGCTGACGACACGGTGGTTCGATTATTAACGAAGTCGAAAAATCGATGCCGTCATTCCCCGACGATTTATTATACAACACACTGTTAAAGCGTACGTACGTTTTCACGGCTAATTATTATTAACTGGTCCGTTCGCTCGCGGTTCACGATCCCTCGACCGAGTCGAAGTCCGCAGCGCGTCTTTTGCTCTTCGATGAAACGTGTAAAATCGAGGTCGTACAAAACAAGGCCCGCCTCCAGATAGGATGCAGCAAACATTTTTTCTCTCCGTTTAAGCGCTGATCGTGTTCAAGTATTAAAAATACTTTGTACATAATGCAGAATAACATACGTATGTTTCTTCCTTTTTTTTTTTTTCTGTTTTCCCTAAAACTTTCTCCTCGCATACGATGAATCTCGTCCGATGCGTTTATTTATTCTTTAATACCAATACACGATATTATGAAAATTAGTGTGGCCACGATGGTTCTAAATATGCAAATGAAGTTGACCACGGTTATTTTAACATACAACTTAAAACAATAGGACAAAGGATGAGTTTTTTTTTTTTTTAGAAGATTACATATCTATAAGTAGGTATCAGTAGGTATACACGTCTATGTTGTTCACGTACTTATTTTTTCCCCTC
>JASXSY010002038.1:0-13772 GCA_034509805.1 Sipha maydis
AGACTTTAAAGTTAAAACCAAATAGTAGTAATCATCTATTACAACACTGTTCTTATTGTATTAATAGCACGTCGATACTTTAATAAACGATGGTTGATACGCGAAATTGTACGACAAATTTTTTCAAGTCTCTTTATTGTCATTAAAAACTGTTTCTTTTGAAGCTAAATTTTACGCAATTGTAGCACTTTAATATTTATTCAAGAAATGTATTTCAATCAACTAAAAACATATTTTTACTACATTTTTACTTATACTTCAAATATTTTTCAAAAAAATGTATTAAAAAGAAAATTTTTTTTTTTTTTTTTGTGAACACAGAACAAATAAAACCTGTGTAATAATACAATTTTATCTTTGTAAGAGGTAATCCTAATACTATTTATATAACATATAATAATAACATCTTATATTTAAAATTTATTACATTTTTTTAACCAAAAATAAAATAAAATATAATTTTAACAAAAAAAAAATTAAAAAATATGACATATATTTTTATGTTTCTAGAAAAAGATACCTATTAATAAATTAAAACTGAAAATGCCTTTAAACTAAGAAAATATGAAAAATGTGGCTAAAACTGTTGTCATTATAGAATAGGGTAAACTTATTTTCAATTATACATCATGTGTGAAAAAAAAAGAAATATATAAATTCACCGAAATCAGAGGTCAAGCTATAATATTATTAAAACTGATAAATGTAATAGAAATTGAAGATAATTTGATTGCAAACGGTGATATTTCATGATTTCATTGATCACACTTAAGAATAACGTTTAAATACACTTGTATTTTTGACGGTTTATATCGATTTTTAGGATGTAAGAAAGTAATAATAAACAAGTAATTTTCTTAAATATAAAATAGTTTTAAGATGAATTATAAAAATAATTAACGACAAAATTAGTTTGATCAGAATTCTATTGTTTTTCTTTTAAATATATCTTCAAATATACACTATACAATCATTAAGTGTATACTCCAAAAGTTAATTTTGATATTTATTTGATGTGAATGGGTTTTCAAAAGGTTTTTAAAATTTATCATCTAAATACAATTACAGTTTTCAAGATTAAAACTCACCTTTTTAATACCAGTCTTGATACACTTGATGATAGAAATATTAAAAAAAAAAAAAAAATTAAATTTGTTTTAAAAGTTATTATTTTATAAAATCTTTATTTTTGGAAGCCGATATTTCATATTTCCAGACGATATAATTATATTTTAACTAAATAGATCGTGTTATATCCGTAGAAATACATACATCTTAATGTCTAAGACGTCAATTAAAATAGAGTATAAAAGATATAAACTTTGTATGTTTTTCTATAAATTGTTTGAATTCGATGAAAAAATTATTGCACAAATTGAATCAAAAAATTTTTACATTATGATGTATTCTTGAAAATTCCTTGTTATCGATAAAACGTAACTTACGATTTTATTTTTCATTGGTGCCTGAATGGTTGCTAAATCAACAATTGCTATGCATCATGAATAGTTCATTGATTTTATAATAATATATAAATAAATAAACAAATAGTATATATATAGAAATAAATAAATGCTTAACATAGAGAGAGTATTATTATGTTTGTTGTGTATATTTACATTTACATTTGATTTTATATTTTTGTAAGTTATCATATTTTAAAGAAATCAAAATTTTTTACTCCTTTTATTTGATAATATTTATTGGTTTATAATTAAATAAATCATCCTTACACTACGGAGATTACAAAAATGAAATATTTATCTTGAATAAAAAAAAAAAAAAATTATTGGTACATTTTATGGTTAATAAATAATGTCATATATACATAGTTTCATATTTTTTATATTGAAATATTTTGTCTAATGTTAATGATACATTTATTGGAGTCATTTTTTAATGAGTGGTTTTCTCTAATCAAATATTGTTTTTTGTGTTACTCATTGGATATTTTACTTACTTCATAAAAGGCTTTTTTCTTTTCGACTTCTGTATTCATTACGCATAAATCGATCCGTTTCCAAATTGCTCTCTATAAATAAAAACACAAACACAATTTAAAGTAGTTGCTTTTTTACAATGTGTCCAATAATCATTGAATTCAATTTAATATAATATTTTTATAAATATAAATAATTTAAATTATAACAAAAATTTTATTTTAAATATACTATACAGTTCTGTCATTAAAGCAATTTTAGGAATACTAATCTAAAAATTCATATTATACATAAAATTAACGACTGATCTTTTCAACAAAACTACATAATACTCTTACATTTTAAGTATAGCAAATGATTTATTTTTTTTCGTACTTCAGAAACAGTTGTATTAGTCAGTTACAAGCTGTCATTATTAGTATTAGTTTATTAGTCTAGTTTCTTTTTTTTAATTATTTTTTTTTAAAGTGATCATTGTTCTTACAATCAAAAATTATTTATTTATTGGTAAAATGGGTAATTTTCAATTTAAAAATATATTACTCTAAATTTTTCTTGGTTGTATTTAAATTTCTAAATAAATTAATCATAGTAAAAAGTTTCAATATATTGTAATAAGATATATTTTCTAATAGAAAAAAAATAAAATATTTATACTGATATTAAATTATTATTATAAAGGTTAACCAGTATGTTATAGAGCATATAATATATTCTAATATATTTTATATTAAAAATAAAGGTAAATGTTTTTACATTTCAATTTTTTTGAACGGCTAAAATGATAAAAAGTTATTCTGTATAAACATAAAGTGTCTAATAATATTCCCTCAAAGATGTTTTACAATTAAATAATTAGGCATACTTTTATACTTCACATCAGCTTCTTTGTATTATACAAGAATATCCAGTCAACCTGATTTCGAAACTATTAAATAAGGTTATATATTTATAGTTAATTTCTAATATGATAAATACACATAAATATCCAAAAGTTTAAAAATATTGAATTATCTAACATTGTGTTTAGTAATCTATATTTATGAGATAAAATGTTGTGTATTTATACTTACTGCAATAAGGTTCAAAAAATGCAGTCCCTGCGCTAAAAATACCTCTTGCAGGATATTCGTCAGTGTTTAATCCCAGTGGTATACATTCATTAAATTTACATTTGTCAATCTTTATCAGAAGTGGTTGAAGTTGACCAACAGACAGAGCACTAGAAACACGAAATAATTTAATTTCATGAAAATATTAAAATTCAATGAATATACTTGGTAATGGCTGTTAAAGTTTTTACTTTCTGAGCCCAAAAAGTACAGTTATCGTTCAGTGATTCGGTGAAATATGAAAACGATCGTCCATGTGAACAAGCTACCCAAGCTCCTAGTACTAAAGAATATAAGTAATATACTTTTATTATATAGAATAATACATCATATTCATTTTGTTATTTATTCAAGTATTATGTTATTTATAAATTTTTAAATAGTGTATTCGATTTTAATTATTTTTTAACAAACCTAATCAAAATAATGAAAGGAATATAATTTTTTGAAATTGGTTGAGACCAATTTATTGATAAAAACAAAAATCAGAATTAAATATTTTAAATTCAGTTATGTCTGAATTTTAAAATTTCTACAGCGAATATAACTGGTAGGGTAAAATTATAAAGAAAATCCACGTACTATTTTTTAATGTAATGACAAAAAAAGAAAAAGACATAACTACTTTCTAAATCTACCATTAATTTATGCCAGATACACCAATGAGTGACATAGTATTTAATATTTTAGAATTGTATGTATTAATTGAGTATTTATTTAGTGGAACTAATTTCATGAATTTCAAAAATCAATAAAAACTATTGATGATTACTTATAGATATCGAAGATAATTTATTTTCATTAATATATTTCTGTGAATTATTTTGTAGAATATTTTTAAACAAACCTATTTTAAAAAAATTTTGACACGGTAAACAATACTAAGTTTTTTATAAAAATACTTTGTATACTAAAAGCTTATTCTGTAATAAAAATACCAAGAATTCTTATACTAAATATGTATAATTTTTTTTTTATGTAAATTATAAGTATCCATATTAGCTGCGATTTCAACGTAAAACTCTTTGTATTAAAGCTACATAAAATAATATCTTTATCACTATGTCACAATATTATTATTTGTAAAAATAAAATGAAAACAATTTCTATAATCCAACAAAAGCTTGATGACTCATCTGTTATTATGTATTTTAATCATTAATCGTTATAACATATTTTTCACCTCATGCATTCAATTAAGTAGAATATTTTTTAACGAGAATGATATGGATGTATGATTCGAGTGTGTGTTTTTTCTTTTTATTGTTAGATTATAATTTAAAAAAATAACTTTTGTTTGCTGAATCTAGATATTTATTTTTTAACAGGAATTCTAAATTTGAATTTCCAATTAAACTCGATTATTAATAATACGTTTATAACCTCTACAGTCATCAAATAATTGTTGATTATAATTTTTACCGTCAGCCGGAATCACCGCTAAATCAGAAATGCTCGTCAGTTTAACTTCGGATATTGGAGGTACAGTACATCCTGGCTGAATAATACCACCATTCATGTATATGTCAACGTGACCTATTTTTACGTAAATAATTATAAATTTAATTTATAAAAACAATTGTACTGCTTAAGCAATTTAAAAAAAATTACTATAATTACCTACGGGAGCGATGAGCCCAAAACCCAAAAGCGGAACCGTGGGTCTACAACTCGTGTGTATAACGTCAACAAAATTAGCATCTGATTTATCTAGTCGCACTTCCTTTGGACAACCTTCAAATCCTGGCTGAGCAGGGTCGAACGCCGTTAGTCGACCAAAACCGGGAATACCTTTAGCAAAATATGAAGATATATGGGCTCCCAAACTATGACCCATTAAATGAACGTTGATCGGGTTCAATTGATATTCGTCAATAAGATATTTTCCAAATCTAAAATGAACACAAGTTCAGTAAAATTATTTTTATTGAACACGTTTGTTCCGAGTAATTTTAAAGTATCCAAGATTATGATACGTTTAAAAACTAACATGCGATACCATTGCAAATTAGAACTCGTCAATTATTAAATTTAAAATCTTAAATTTCGAAACCATTTGTAAAAAGTTGGTGTTAATAATGAAGATAAAAATTATTGGAGTCTCAAAGAAATGATTCAGTTAATTTTATACATGTTTATTTCCATTTAATTTATATGAATATTTTTAATATTTTATTTGAATAAGGTGGTTGGAGATTTTGATAAGTTGCAAATGCGATGGACAGTGACAACGAAATTCTACATAACATCTTACTCATAATTATTTTAATTCGATTTTTATGTTCTTACCTAATTAATTCAGCGGCAACCACCCTTGTGTTCGAAGCTACTTGTAAATAATTAAATTGCTTTGATCCCTGTCCCCAGTCAACTAAGAATACATTTGCGTCACGCTAAAAAACAGTATAAATGTATGCATACATTAATATTACATTAAGTATTATCAAACTGTCATTAAAATTAGTCATGTATTTACTCAATACATATTTATGGTAATTATTTATTATTTTAAGCTGCAAAGTAAGATACAAGCCAAGAGACTATTAGTTATACATTTATAAATCCATTTTATTGGATTGCTGTTTTTTGTACACTTGTATTGGTTTTTAAATTAATTATTATCAGTATTCATGAATCGATGTTAAATTTCAATTTAATGATACATTTCTATAATTCTATGTATTTTAAAACTACAGTCAACGTTTCTTTTTACGGGTCATATACGTAACCCATACATTATCCGAAATTGTAAAACTAATCTGTATATGTTGTGTATTATTATTAATATTTTAAGACGTATTATTTCTATGGACACAACAAAATTATTTTACATATAGAACTAAATGTTTAGATTCTTTTAAATCAATGAAACAAAATCACAAGAAATTAATATTGATCACGGTTTTACAATACAACATAATAAAATGTTTTATCGTAGAATATCATTAAATTATTTAAAAAGCAAAAATAGAGTTTATATTTCTAATACATTTATTTTTCGAACTTTTGAAACCTCCCATTGGCAATTACACTGGTATGAAAACCTAAATGATTGGTATCCATAAATATTTTGAGAAAAATGAACGTATATAAAACGTTCGATTACATAAGGTCGGTTCTTTATGTATTGAACGATTTTTTTCATGTGAACTACTTATGGCGTATTCACATTGGCTATTGGCATAGTATGCCTTGTATTAAATAAATCATTCTATACAATTATAGTACTCATTGTGTCAAAAATATTATTATGATAAAATGTGTACCCTTGTGTATATCAAAAACAATAAAGCTTGTAAAATGTAAATGTTTAAATTTTTCATATGATTAATGTATTTTCGAAATTTAAACTCACTCGAAAATAGCTGATCTTGATTTATTATTAAAGTTTTAAACATTTTAATACATTGTTTATTTATTATATACAATTCATTTTACTTGTTTTAAGTATGCATCTTTAAGATCAGACATCCATGTATTTCCTCCATCGCTATTAAATCCATGAACGATGAAAACCGTAAAATGTCTGTTAGGATTAAAGTCCGAGTCCTCCATTGATATACTCGGCCATAATTTTACGTCATATCGTGTATTTTGTATTCTGTATAATAAATGCACTTATATATTATTAACTATTATTTATTATTAATTACTATTAATTATTATCTATTAATAACCAATATTATTATAGACGAAAACAAAAACGCACCTAGTGTAGAAGTAAAGTTTTACGTCTATTTCTTCAGGTTTCATCGGTTGCGGAAATGGTCTTAAATTTGACGTCCAAGGATAGCCCATAGGAAAACAACCAAGTTCATTAAAACATCTAGATTCATTCCCAAAACCTAAATAATTAAACTTCAACGTTAATTTTTATATTTACGAGTATCGATGAATTAAGACTAAATCGTAATTAATAATTTAATCGATGAAAAATGATTATGCATTCAATTACTTGTCAAGAACAAAAAAAAAATTTATTTTAACGTTTAAATGAGCATGTTTTAACTCGTTTAACAACTGGCATAAAAAAAGAATAGTTAAATATTTATATTTTTTTATAATTTTTATATTTCTTGTACTCATACAATACATATCGTAATTAATATAAAACTTAGTTATTAAATATTTGTAAATAGGTTCAAAATCTAACATACAAATAATATATTTTTTTTTAATTATTAAAAAAAAAATAAAAATAAAAAAAATGACTTCTTAATGGTAGTTTGTCAAAAATTATATTTTAGAATAAATTAAAATAAAATGTGTTGTCAGAAATTGTTCGTAGTCGTATTCGATTATTCGTAGTGGGTTATTAGATAATATTTAAAATCATATATGATATTTTGAAAGGTAGGTATAGGGAACTACTTTTAAGTAAAAGCTGAAGTCCTGTATTATTATAAAAAATAAAAAATTTATTTTAACGTCCCTTCAATAAAAGCGTGTAAAAAATATGGAATACCTAGGTTAAAAAATATTTTCAACTTTTTACTATATGCTTACTTTACTTACTTAATTTATACAAGTAGTGAATAAAAAATATTAAAGTACATTTTCTTTATTAAAAACTTATTTAGAAAGCAATGTATACGAGTACATCTTAAAATATTTTTATTATAATATTGTTTACCTGAATTCAATTATACCTGTAAGTTAGATAATAGTTCTGGCAGGTATTATGTGTAATGAGATAATATTACTTAATATTTTCATAGTTAATTTACCAAGACTAGGTGAGATACATTGTTGAAGTAACGCAGCTCTAAGGATGTTATCTGCATTCTTAGGTATTACACATTTGGCTTTGGTTATAATGTCACTTATTGAATGTACTGGTATCTTATTAAACGATTCTTTTGTATACTTTATGGTACTGTTTAACGCTGTGGCTCCATTATGTAACGATTCCTTGCTTATTGTAACCGTTTTATCTATCACTTTGACTCCATTTTGTCTTACACATTCGCCGAAGGCTTTACACCTGTCCTGAACATTTCCCGCTACTTTACTAAACGAAGTGCTCAGTGATTGTCCATTGCCTGTCAAACAGTAAATATTTACAGTTATTAAGAAATGCTGCGAGCAATATTCCTCTACTTTCAAAACCACCGTTTCCAATGTATTGACTTTTTAAATTAAATACTTAATATATAATACAGATGTATTGTGAGCGGATTTCATATCTTAGTACTAAAATTTGGGGAAAACTACAGATTTATTTCTTTA
This sequence comes from Sipha maydis, assembly GCA_034509805.1. Taxonomy (NCBI): domain Eukaryota; kingdom Metazoa; phylum Arthropoda; class Insecta; order Hemiptera; family Aphididae; genus Sipha; species Sipha maydis. The sequence continues at coordinate 8,282 of JASXSY010002038.1, forward strand.
AGTTCAAATGCTATTCTTTGTTTACATTATTTCATAAGTCAAAGGCATAATTTACGTGTTTAATGACCTATTAATGTAATTTCTTTCAATTTTCACCTTATTTAGGCATTCAGTGCGTTTATTTTTCATTTATAAACGTGTTGTGATTAATAACACTCGTAATTTGTTTAGATACAAATAATTACATCCTTCTTTCATATTGAGTTATACATGTTACCAATAAATTATTTGCCATACTGTACAATTTTAAAATATAGCATTAATAATACCATTTACGAAAAAAAACTTAATTTCAAATAAATGTTTAAATTTTTTAACCGGCTTAGAAAAATTACTTATATTCTTCATTTTTATGAAATTGTAAAATAGCAATTGTATGAAACAAGTTATTGTGAACATTCTTTTATTTGACGCAATTGAAAATGTAATAATAAGTTTTATGATGAGTTAATGTAAGTTTTGAAAAGAAGTAAAACGCAGTATAATGGCTATTGTAATAAATTAGTGTAAATTGGTTAAGTTTTTCAACAAAGAATGCTATAATAAATCTACCGGCATTTATTCATCACTATTGTTGTAAATAATTCCGGTAAAGCAGCACAAATTTGCAGTCAATGCATACATCAGTATGACCAGCAAGAGATAAAAATCATCTAATTCATACTAATATTCAATATTTATTATATCTAACTGTAAATACGATCAGTATTTTCAAAACTTACTTCAGCATCAACAATGAAATAAATTATTGGATATTCAATTGTAATTCTTTAAAGTTTTTATAACAACTCGTTTCATAAAATGGTTATTATGAAGTTTTGTACTGCAAACGACATAAGTACTGTATAACAATAAAATAAAAAATTTGGAAAAAAGGTTTAGATTTACGAAGTTAATATATACATATAAGTATGTGTGTGTTATATGAAAAATTATCTAAAGTATATTTTCCAATACCAAAATAACTATTTTATTAATATTCTGTATTACAAAGTAAATTGTTTAATCATATTGATGTTAAATACATATACTTAATATATGTTTGCTAAATTGTCGATTAATTTAATTGGACGTTGGACATATCAGTTAGGTAGTTATGTAGATGATATATGATTTTTTGTTTTTCCAATTAATGATTTGTAATGGAAACATTTAAAAATTAATTGATACCAATATACTGATTGAATATCTACATATTTATTTATGTTATTCAAGTTGATTATTACAAGCGTTCACCTCATAAATAAGTTTTCACTAGAATATGCCAAAATTATGTAAAATTATGCAAACAAAAATTATACCATCATGACCAATGAGATGTTAAATTTAATTTTGTATTGTCAGATTGTTAATTGGATGTTTCAAAATAAAAATATAAATGTAAATATATATATATATATATATATATATATATATATATATATATATATAAATTCATTTGCATACTTATTCTATAAAAAATTACTATTTAAGCTGTGTTATTAAAAAGTTTTAAACGAAAACCTAAATTTAAATTGTAAAATTATAAAACAATAAATGGTTACATATATATTTAAATGTTCACATCAGGAACTAATGTTCTTAAAATAAGCAAACACTTATAAATATAAAAAATTTATCTGTTTTAATATTATTTATAGTTATGCAAATAATGTTTCATGATTAATAAATGAATTTATATTTTCAGTTATATTTAAAAAGGTAAAATATAATGATTGTTATTTAGTTTTTTAATTTCAATGAAAACATTTTAAATTTGCATAAAAGGCATATTATGTAACGACATTAATTAAATCCAATAACCTAACTACATGTTAACTACATGTTACTGCATACATATTTTACAGTTAAAGTATTGAATCAGTCGGTTAGTTTATGAAATAACTAATACGTGTTGGTACCTAATGTATATATTTATATACCTATACTAGTTGTTTTATACATTATCGGGGCTTACTCAGTTAATCTGTCAAATTGTATAAAAATGTACAATATTGTTGTATTACTTGTTCCAAATGAAAGTAATACATTAAGATTTACGGCAACTGTGCAGTCATTAACAACTGGTTAACGTTAATTTAAATCCACTTGTACAAAAAATGCGATACAAAGCGGTATGTTTGCAGAAAAAAAAGAGATTGTACAACTCTTAATCCTACAGTAGCCTAGTATGTACAAATAAATAACGTAACTAAAATTAAATGAGCTTAAAATAAATAATATATTATAATACATATTTTTAATTTAAATGTATTCTACACTTTAACGAAAATCAAACAAGAATTGTTTAAAATAATTCAAAAATTCTATAAAATAATGAATGAAAGCATAATTTTTATAATTATATTTTATATTATCATAATTTAACTAACGTTCTCAGGTAATTCATGAAATACCTAGTTATTTCATAAAATAACGGAATTTAACACTTTAACTGTAACTATATACAATATACTCGTAATGATATGCTATAGTTTCATCGTACCGTGAAATCAACAAATTGTTAAAATGCAATTATATTTGTCCATAAGGATGGATAATTTTGAGTAAAAATTACAGTGTTCAATTGTCGCAGCGTTAAAAAATTAATTTCAGTTAGGTTTGGTTTATTATAGCGATATTAAATGTAAAATAAATACTTATTACTTAATATATTTTTATTATCAAAACATCGAGTTAATTTTTTATCGAGGGTTTTTTTTTCTCACACATGTAAGTATAAGAGAAACTTTGCATCAAATATTTAAGATTACTTATATGTTAAAATAAAATTGTTTTATTAGCATTTTGGAAAAGCAAAACATTTGGAGAAAATTTTAAAATTTAAAACATCAATAATGCAAAAAATTCAAGTTGAAAATCATATTATCACTAGAAAATATCGACATTATTTAGTATTCAATAATCAGTGAAAATATGAAATCTCTAATATTATTATTTTTATTAAGAAGAAAAAAAAACTACATTTCTAAAACTTATTTCTTGGAAACTTGGCTGTTTTTTTATAACTGTTTGTAAGTTTAAATAATCAGGTCCCAAATGCACCAACTTTGTTTAATTAACTATTGAAATAAAAAAAGAAACGGTGATCAGAGTATTTCTTTTGGTTGGAATTTTGTCGACACACAAAAAACTAAAATTATAAAGTATATAATTTTAATATACACAATATATTATAATTATTGACACACACTATTTAATGTCATTTTATATTGAGTCCCCATTTTTATTGGAAAGTATAATTAAAATAATTTTGAATAGTTGAAATTTAAAAATTTAAAAATTTCAGAGCAATTAAATCTATATTAGATATTATAAAGTTATTATAATATTTTTGTTAATAATTAATATTTTATTACCTATATAATTAAAAGAAATAACTAGATAAAAAAAAAAAACCGTTAAGTTTTAAATAATTATTATTAGAATATGTTTTGCATAATAAAGTAAATTTTAAAGTAGTTTTGCATACAATAGTTATAATTAAATAAAATATTAGTTATTAACCAGAATTTATACAAAGTAGTATTTACAATTCATTAAAATTATCGTGTACATGATAATTTAGTTTTATAATTTTTTGAACTGAACTAAACATTTTCCAAGTATATATAATTATATTTATATTTACCAACAACTTTTAGTAATATTATTTTTTAATATTTTATTCTTACTTAGTCTTCTTTTCGTTAAAGATTAAATAATTTTAGTCTTATTTCATGTCAATAAGTTTTCTAGTTCCGAAAGATTAAATTGTAACAGATAGTAAATCATATGGTATTTAACATCATTAAAAACATTAAATAGCTGTACATATTAATTTATTTCTATACATATAATGTGAGCAGTAAGCTCTCAAGATTCAAAAAATATTTTGTAAACTCTATTCGTACTATAAAATACGCATATTAAGATTCATTCAATAATTCATTTTTAAGAATGTAATACCTATATATCTAATAGCTTTATATCTTTAAAGCTTAATATTATTATAATATAGACAATGAGTGATGAGCACATATTACAGTAGCTTATTTCACTTCAGCTTTTGTAGTGAAATTACTTTTATATTAGAATAAAATAAATAAATAAGAAAATAAATAATACAAAATATTTCTATACTCACAATTACTTAAAAAATATAAAAATATCAAGAGCCCAAATGCCAACGATTTGGACTTGTAAAACATGTTGATGTGAATATGACACACAGATGTACGCACGGAATGGATAATGATTGTCGATTGACTGAAAAGAACGTGCAAATGTTTCGATGCAGTATACGAGTTTTGTTTCCGGTTATCTGACCTTAGGTTCAAGTTGATCAAGATGTGCGCCTATAGGTGAACATCACATACACACAAGTACAATGGTGCAGAATGATTAAGCAATTCATTAATCATTGTATGTTGTTTGATATTGTACTATTATGTTTAATTTTTGCTCGGACGACGGTGGTAAATTTATATGCAAAGGGGTAATTCGCTTACGTGTGAAAACTAACAACAAAGTACATTATCATTATGAAAATCTGTCAATAATTTTTTTTTGCTAATGAATAATGATTAACGATTGTGATCACACAGATGGAATTCGTATCGTAATATATTATGGCTTTTAATTATAAAATAAAATAAAAAATTTGATTTAAATCAACATATCATTATGGGGAAACTACTAATATGGATTGAAAAATATAAATCATTTAGAATTCACATCATATAATTCAAAAAACATAATATTATCAATCATCTACTCTGTTTATGCATAACGCACTCGGAATTATTACAATGTGTGGATGAATATATTTTTTAACACTTCAAACTCAATGTTATTTTAATTTACTTAGGAATGTATTTTCAATATTTATATAGAAATAAAAAATTTATCATTAATTACTACATTTTATTTCCCTCGTAAACAATTTTAAATATATGTATTAAACACGCATAATTACATCATAAAAATAATTTCAATTTATGTCATATACTTTATCTGTCAATATTTTGTATTATGAGATTTGCATTAATGATTATTCAATACATCATATATACTACGATTTTTAAACTATGTTTGAATTGGAAACGTACAAATAAGAGTAACAAATACACCAATACAATTTACAATATTAATTACGTTTATATGTTTCAGTATTTGTATATATTTAGGAATTACGTTATCTGCATTATTTTAAACTAATATGTTTTAACAATATTTCACGAACGTTATCAGATTTTAATTATATAAAAATATTCAATTAGTATATTATACTAAGAATGACATTTATTACTAATGTTCTAGAACCATTATGATATTTTTTTAAACATTTCGATAGTTATAATATCTAGAATAGTATCTCGTAATAATCTAATATATCTATACAAGTATTATACACAAATTATATTGCAAAAAGCATATATAGTCTAACTAAGGAAAGTAAATAATAAATAAACAAACAAACGCAAATTAAATTTAAAAAACCTAAATTGGA
>JASXSY010002039.1:0-91409 GCA_034509805.1 Sipha maydis
ATTTTATATTTTTTCAACTTTTTTTTTTAACATCAAATAAAAAAAATGAAGTAGGTATCATCAACGATTTAACTATGGTTTTTTTCGTAGATGAAATAAAATTATTTTATTGAATTCTTCCCAATAAAATATTTAGTTATAAAAATTAAATTTGTACATCTGAGATAATGTTTTAAAGAAGATCGACTGTTATGTTATGTATTAATTTAATAGGTGACTTTGAAAAACCACTAATCATAGGCAAATATTAAATACTTCGTTATTTTAAAAATGTTGAAAAAAAACTTCTAGACCTACCCTGGGAGACGAATAAAACATGAATAACATGATGTATAATGACTGAGTGATTAAAATAGTTCAATGAAAAAAAGAAAAGCAAAAGGGTACATTTATTTTATTTTTTAAAAATACAACATCATTATAACCTGATCTAAAATTAAAAAATATAAATTTATTATTTTTACCACCAAATACATCACACTGTGAACCCTTCGATCAAGATATAATACAAAATGTTGAAGTTATTTACCAAAAAAATGACACTGAAGCAAATATTATCACTGATCGATATAAGAAGGATTGCCGGCGATCTTGCAAAAATTATTATTATATTAGACACTTTAATGCTCAAATTTGTATAAAATGTGTAAAAATCACGATAATTTGCAAGTTATTTTGTAGATAAAAATTTATAAAATTTTTTCTGTTCATACTTAATGTTCAACATTTTAACACTAGGTTATCTATAAGCTATTCTTCAAAAATCTTAAAAAAAATTGTATGACTGTTTGAAATTCAAATATTTACGAAATTGCATAAAATAGCGATTTATTCTTAAACGATTTTAAATATTTGTTATAATTCAAAAAGTATAAGTCGCAGATTTTTGAAATTTTTACCAGCTGTTAAGATTGGCATTTCCTTTAAGTCATATTTTTTTCAAAATATTATATTGATTTTTAAGCCACTTATAGGAATTTAAAATATTCGATTCTTTTACATTTTATTTTTATAATCGGTGATATAATTTGGCTCGTACAAAATACTTGAAAATTTAATAGAAGATTCCACAGAAGTAGTTCTTAATTTTACTCAAAAATTATTAAAATCCATAAGCACAATTTTTTTTATAAGCGTTTGAACAGTGAATATTGACATAAAATTACATGTAAAATATAATATAATGTATAATATTCTAGACTGACAAACTATGTCACTGTATGCAACTGCCAACCCATCCTAATTGAAAAATATATTTATCGTTTCAAAATAAAATTTACTTTTTACAATATTTATAAAAAACAATGTATTATATCCTAGATAAACATATTAACTCCGTTCAGAATCGTTATTCGTATACAATGATATCTATCATTGCATTCAAATTTAACAAATCCATTGTAATAATGACCTATCCTATAAACGAGGTGCATTCCACCCCCATCTGTACAGCAGAGCGAGGCCCATTCAGTTCTTTTTTAAATTGTACCTACATTATTTTGTTTTTATTTTTTATTTTTATTATATCGTAAGACATAAATACATTTTTTAACACCCATATTAATATGTGTGATTTTTTTCAAATTTTCATTTTAATATTAGCATATATATATATATATATATATATATATATATAGTGCTCCTTTGAAAGGTATTCAACTTATATTACTATAGTCACCTCTGTAGGACAGACACCTTTAAATAGCGATAATTTTTTCCGTTTTACTATAGATATTACGTCTATGCTTGTGACAATATTCGGAACTCATATACTTCATTAGTTACTTTATTATCTTCTGATAACAAAGATTTTCAAATTACAATATTAAATATATTATAAATCAGTGTGGTATTATCCATTAATCCACTCAGCAGCGTTGTTGAAGTTCAATTAAGGAGGCAATTTAAAAATATTACTATTATAAGTCCTATATTATTTTATTAGGCTGTAGGCTTTAACCGTGATTATTTAACTTCAAACTTAATGTAAAAGTAATTTTCCCTTTCTTAATTTCTTATTAAAATTTTCATAAAATATTCTTGAATTTTTTCCAGTAAATAATTCTAACCAATTAGACATTATTACTGTATAAAATATGATTATATTTTAAATCTATACATAGTATATCTGAAAAACCTAAAAAGTTGATTTATACATTTTGTAATAGGGCTTTCAACAAATTTTAGTTATCCTGGTTCATTAGATAAATTATTGATTATAAAAGTATAGTCCATAATTTGAATCTTTAATAAAAAGTATTAAATAATATTGTAATATTTATTTTACTTTCCATGTAACTTTTCGTTGTATTGTCTTAATGATTATAAAAGTAATATTGATCTACCTTATATATATAAGTTAACTGCATTACTGACTTAATCTTTATAATTATTAATATGCATCGTTTATTTTTTAAATGCACAGAATATTACTATAATTATATAGTGATTTATATGTTATGAGTATTTGTATACATATCAACATATTTATTAAGTAATATATATTTTTTTTTTTTTTTAAAAAAAGCATGTTATTTAATTAAAATAAACCTTATTCATAAAGTTAGTTTGTTATTAACAATATTGGATGTTTCAATGTTACAGCCAGTATTGGGACTATGCAATGAATGTTAATGTAGATGAAATAGTGTATGTCCATTGTCATCAACAAGGTATTTTACTAATTAAATAGTATTAAAAAAATAATTTTTCTTTAATTTTGGTTGTTTTTTACAATAATAAGTATAATAAGTATATACTTTCTTTATTTAATATAACAGCTATCCATCTAACTATCTATCAATCCATTTATATTAATCTTTTTTTTTACTTTTCTCCCAACTATTTGGGTCAACCACCTTTGTCCTTAATCTTGTCCTAAATTATTTTTATATTCATTAAAATTGGAAATTAATATTTGTACCTAATGTAAAATATTATTAATATACATCATTATCTAAATATAATTTAAGAAATAATTTTTAATAAGTACGATATTTACCTCGATTTTGTTACAATAAATATTTTTATTATACTATGGATTATGTTGAATTTTAAACAGTCAAGCACTATAATAACTCATTTTTTAGTTAGGTAAAATTTGTATTTCTATTAATGTTAATCGAAGTATTTTTTTATTGAATTAAATAAAAAAATTAAGAATAATAAAGTTGGCTCCATATTTGTTAGCATTTTATTCGATAAAATAGGTATTGTAATATTTCAATTAAATATGTTAAATAACCATTTATACCTACCTAATATGTATTTTTAGGAAATGACAATGGTGGAACTATAGTATTAGTTGCACAAGATGGTGTGCAACAACCACCAATTCATTTTCCTCAAGGTGGCCACTTATTAGCATTTCTTACTTGTTTAGAAAATGGTTTATTACCTCATGGTCAGCTAGACCCTCCATTATGGCCTCAGAGAGGAAAAGGTAATTCATTTTAATTCATTGTTAATATGTATGATAGGGTCTTAAATACAGATGTTTATAGGGATAATTTATAGATTTTCGTTTAAATAATATAAGTTTATCATTTTTATTTTTGATTTATAAACACAAACATAGGCGCCAACTTCACGGGGGCAATCGCCCCCGTACTTTGATGTTAAAAGGGACATTCCTCCCGTACTTCAATTATAAATTTAAGGTATAACGAAAAAAATTTTCTTTTGACTATTTGCCCCCGTGCTAAAATCTAAAAGTCGGCGCCTATGGACACAAACCTTTGGTCGAAACCACTGTTGTTGTCGTATTCCATTATATTATAAATTCCTAATTCAATTAAATGTTATTATTTTAGTGAACTTAAAATTTTATTTAACCGTGTCTATACTAATGTGAATATACTTGTTTAGGAAAAGTATTTCCTAAACTACGTAGAAAAGGACGATCACAAATACAAGATATTTCAAATGATTTATCTAGTAGTACGGAAGAATCTCGTGATTATGTATTTCAAATAATTAGTAAAGCTAGACATGAAGAATTTCGTAAGTCTTAATATAATAACTAATTGTAATAACATAAATACCGTGCATAGTAAATTTTTTATTTTTTTCAGTATCTAGAGGAGAAGAAATCTTAGATTCCAAAATTTGGTCTATGCCTTTAGCTGCAAATAATATGCTTAACCGAGTAAGAGGTCATTTGGAATCATCGTCAACTAATTCATCATCTTCTACGTCTAGCAGTTTAGATCCTGTAGCGTCTCCATTATTAATTAGCAATCAAAATATGAATAAAGATACAGGGTAAAATTAAGAATTATGTTTAAATTTATTTCACGTTTTTAATCATTAAGTATTTTGATATTTTATAGTTGTAATATAACTATATTTAATTAAAAGTTACCTTGTTATTATTTTTATTTAATAAATTTAAAAATTTATATATAACAGTAAAACTATTAGCATATTCAAAAGTACCATATCTACATTAAATTAATTTTAAAATGTAATTTCTATACATGTAATGTTTTTCATTCTTAGTGATTCATTACAAATATTATGCGAAACTATGAAGAAACAAATCATATCAAGAGCATTTTATGGTTGGCTTGCATATTGTCGTCATTTGACAACTGTACGAACTCATTTATCTGGCCTTGTCAATACTGTAATAGTAGATTCTAGTGAAGCAGAAGCGGGATTGACTAAAGAAAAATGGTATTCATTTAAAAATGACTCTGATCTTGTCAATGATGAAGTGAAGTTTGAAATTTTTAGACTAACTTATTTTGGTGGAGTTCAGCATGACATTCGAAAAGAAGTATAACATTTATCTAGATAAATATTATCATTTATTACTTGATATATTTGATTTTTTAGGTATGGCCATTTTTATTAGGACATTATAAATTTGGAAGTACAGTTGAAGAGCGCAATGCTGTTGATTTACGTTGCAAGCAAGAGTATGAAACAACAATGTCTGAATGGATGGCTGTCGAAGCAATTATTAGACAAAAAGACCGTGAAACTATGGCGGCTAATTTAGCAAAACTTTCTAGCGAAAGTACTTCTGGCGGAGATGCACCACCACCCACTCCTAACAACTCGAAAATGCTCAGTCAGGAACTCAGTAATGACGTAAGAGTATAAATATTTATAATGGATACTCTATTAAATAATTATAAAACACAGGTATTTGAAGATAACGTCAATTTTTCATCTGATGAAGATAACCCTCCGGTGGTCGATGACACTCAACTAGAAAATAATATTGATTTGTGTAACAATAGTATGTACCAAATGTTTTAAATTCATTTTTTAACTAAATTATTTTTAAATTGTTTTCTTATTTTAGTAAACAATCATTCAAATACAGAAAAGCATGTAGAGAATTTGGCAAAAATAATTGATTGTGATAAAGTAAGTTACAAAAATTTGATTCATCCCATAGTTATTTTTTAAAAAAAATTTTGAGGGGGAAGATTGGAAATAAAATGTGTCTTTAAATATGTTATGTAATTATTTTTCTCACCTCGTCATTAATAGTAGCATATAAGTTTGTAAAAATTAAATAAGAACAAAAATCCCCGGTGGGGATTATCAAGAACTTTAACAGGAAAATATTTCCAAATATTTATTTGAAAAATGAATACCTTTTTTATTCATAAAATAGTTCTATATTTATATGCACTTTAATTTCAGAAATCGTTATCGTCAGATGAAGGATTGGGTAAAGACGAAGTTACTGAAAAAGAAATAACCATAAAAATTGGAATTAAAAATGAATCTGAAAGTAAATATATTAAATTTATTCATTTACAATGTATTGCCTTTATTACACTATTAGGTACTCAAAAGTAAAATTGTTTTGCTCTCTTGCTTTTTTTACGCAGTTGTAAAAAGACTGATTAGATACCTAGTAACATTTCCAGTTAAAATTATATTTATATTCATTTTTGTTAAAAACTCTACCGAAACTTTTTAATATCTACTTGGCTAGGTACTTAAGTAGATAAAATGTATCTAACAGAAATTTACGTCAGTATAAAATCAATGATACATGTTTTAACCTGAATCTATAATAAGTATGATTATTAAACAATTTATGCATATGTGATGACATTATGGTACCTAATAGACAACTTAAATTCTGATGTCGATACATTATAGTTTACTACTGATTGGTCGGTAAAGATATTATAAATACACTTTATTAATTTTTGTAACAATAAATTAAATATGAGTCGTTCGTATCGTGAAATGTTTATGTATTTAATCCATCTACTAAGTAAAAAAAATAATTCCCAATTTAATTGCTACAAGTTATTTAAAAAGCCTATTAGTAAAAAATTATTTTTCATAGCTATTTATTATTATATTTCAAGTATACTTTCTTATTTGTTATAAAAAAAAGTCAAATGAATCTTATTAATCAATTTTGTGGTATGAATTTACCATTTTTCAATATTTATAAAGTTCTGAATAACAACCAGTGGTTTTTAATTTTTAATTATATTTCTGAAACATTCTAAGTATGACTTATAAACTACTCATTCCTATCACAATGTTTAAAATCAAGTGTTTTCTTTATAATTTTTTGGCTTAGGTGAAGGTTACTATGGATGCTAGTTCTGACGAGTAGGTACGTCCAAAGTTTTCGTTAAAACAAAAGTGATTATTCATGCGCATTTTCTGATATTTGTATGGTCAGTACGTTTCTGCCGCCCAGCAAAGATGGATGAACTTGTTGATTTTAATTTCCTTGAAAGTTAATAAAGTTATTGTTGTTAAATGGTGGAAAAATAGAGCTTTTCAACCCATTATTTTCAAGAAAAGACGACAATGGAGACTTTTGCCGAGAAATACCTCTGTTATGATAATTTTAGTCATTCATATCTATAATACGTGCCGTTTTGAACGAGACAGTCCCGTTTTGCGTATCTTTGTCCCGTTATTCCCTGGAGAATCTTCGGGACACTAAAATGTCCCGTTTTCAGAAATAAGTAATAAATAACGATAGTCAACTTTAATTTGTTGGTAATTATTTATTGTTTCTATTATACTTAATTAATAGATTTGCATGTGACGTATATATACTGTATTCAGAGGCGTAGATAAGGAAGATGTTTGGGGATTCGAACCTAATAAAATCCTAATAAGTTAAGAATTTATAATCATAATTAGAAAAAAATTGCATGTAGATACTACTAACAATAAAAATGAATTTTTTAGGTAAAACGTTCACAACCGATGTTAACACTGTGTTAATTTATTATAGTACATTATATTCGAATTATATTAATTTAAAGTTGACACTCCTGATCTTGCCACGGTGGCCGATGTCTACATAACACGTTGACGTTATCCATTGACTATCTATTAATGTTTACGTATTCATCGTTAAGTTTGTTTTTTCGTTGTGCAAGGGTATTGATATTAAATTATTCTTAATTATCTGTAGATAAAAACTATTCAGTCAGATTTATGTTAAGATCGTCTACGTCATCGTTTCCCAACCTTTTTGTAATGGCAACCCTTAAATTTAATCTGTATTAGGTACGCGACCCCTCGCTAAAAAAAAAAAGTATGCTGTAAATAAATAAGATTTTTATTATAATCTAATTTATCATTGAGTTTTTTATACTGTATACTGTAGTACAATATACTGAATAATAATAACTTAATAAATAAATAAAATTAATTATAAAAAAATTCAAAAAATTAGTATAATTGAAAATTTCAGAATTTATTGCTGAATTTAGTGTGAATTTTGATTCTGGATGCTGTTTTTTACCGATAAGATAAGAAATATTCCATAATCGTAATAACTTTACTTCATTTATTCTACAATAGTAGTTAGACTTCACATTATTAATATAAAATATGAAATAAAATATAACTTAAGCATTTATCAATTTACGGCTAAAATAATTGTAATCGTAACCACGAGTCGCGACCCATCAAAAAACTTTCGTGACCCAATAATGGGTCGTGACCCATGGTTTGGGAAACGCTGGTCAACGTCTTTATGTCACTTCTACGTTTTTTTTAGTTTATTTGCGACATACGTATTTTATACGTTTTCCATTTTTATATTATTGTTTCTAATAGAAATATATTTTTATTCACATCAGCCTATTACTAATTATTTAAAGTCAAAACCCTCTTCATTAATAATTTATACCTCTGTTCCTGACTGTATCATTGAATATTTGTCATTAAACAATATTTAATGTGTTTATAACAGTTTTTATGAATTATTTTCATCTTTATGTATCATATATCTATATCTACACAAATAGAATATAAAAATACCTATTGCGCTGCATGATGTATTTACCTAATGTATTATAATATATAAAGACTACAATATCAGTGTTAAAACAAAATTATTTAAAATTCTTAGTTCATTATTTAAGTATTACAGTAATTGTCAACCGTTTTTTTTAAATAGATACTTTTTCTTACATTAGAAAAAAAAATTGTTTATAATAAAAATGAGTTATTTATAGTAACTTATAATAGGTAAGTGTAAAGAATTAATTTAATTTTTTTATTTCTTAAAACCATGATAGTACGTAATTTTTTTAATAATTATTAAATAAAAAAAATGTATCTATAATCAAGATTAAATTTTTAGTATATATCTATATTTAAAATTATGTAGATTTTTCTTTTTTGCCCCGTTTTGACTAGAAAAATATATAGTCACTTTACTCTTATCCCGAAATAGGTACCTGTTCTCGTATAGAAGACTAATCAATTTGTCATAATCCATGATTCATTAATCAAATCACTCGAAATTCAACGTACGAAAACATCCAAGACAGATACAGGTCGCACGAAAAAATCAAACTTATTTGAATGCTCAACTGTTTTTGACGATGTCGTGCATGTTCTGACGAATTCGACAGAACTCGTTAGAATACATTTTCGTCAGAACACGCATAAATAATAACCGTAACCTTAGAATCTCATTATTAGGTTGCCAATGTTTTTTTTTTCTTAGATACATCATTATATTGTCCTACTTCGGTGATTGTTACTGCAAATGTTAGTCAAGAAAAAACAACGGATAATTCTAATGATGAAAGTGACAAAAACGATAAAATAGGTAAGAACTAGCAATATATAATCTACTAATAAAATTCTTATAGTATTAAAAAAACAAAGTGTACGCTTTTAATTTACTTATTTTATTCGCCTTATTCTTAACTTTATTGTCAGATTAAAGAGCAAAATTATAATTTTTATTCTGAAATTGATAAATTTTCACTAAATGATTTTGAACAAATGTCATAATTGATTGCTTCAATGTTTTTATTATTTTAATCTTTAAATGTTTAATTGTACTTAAATTTAAATTATATTTAGTTTATGTAATATTTAATTAGATAGATAATTTTTTACTCTAATACAAATCTATCTTCAAATAATATCTTTATAAAATTATTTTTTATTCATGTATTCTTATTAGAAGATGAAGATAATAAAGCTTCTAAATTAGCTGTAGATGACAATGAAGGTGCTGGGGTATCTAATTATGAACAAAGATCTGCTTGTATATCTCCTGCAAGTTCTCAAGGTGGAATTTATCCGGTAATTATTTTTTAAGTATAAATTATATTCTTATACATTTATTAAAATATGTTAAATAATTTTCATAGGTGGAGTTAGTAGAAAATTTTGGACTCAATATACATAGAATTGATAAGGATGTTCAAAGATGTGACAGGAACTATCCATATTTTACTCTTGAAAATCTTGATAAACTAAGAAATATAATTTGCACGTGAGTAAAATAATTTTCATCTATCTAAATTACTTAGCTCAAATAATTTTAAATTCCATAAAGAAATTGTATTCTTTAAATAATATTTTTTTGACGTATTCTAGTATAAGTTAAAAAATGTTTATAATGATGAATATTGTGAGTAGGTAGTATATTTTGTGAATTAGTTTAAATAAAAAAAAATTATGTCTTTATGAAAATGTGAGTATGGATTTTATGTATTTAAGAAGAAAATATTTTAAGTATATATAGTATATATATATATATTATTATTATAATTATTTTTTCTTACAGGTATGTTTGGGATCATTTAGAAATGGGATACATGCAAGGAATGTGTGATCTTGTTGCTCCTCTTTTAGTCATTCTAGATGATGAAACATTATCTTATTCATGTTTTTGTTTATTAATGGAAAGGATGTCTGCTAATTTTCCACATAGTGGTGGAGCAATGGATACACATTTTGCGAATATGAGGTATTATTTAACTATTATTACCTATTATTCCATTGTAAATATATTCAAATTTGATTTTTAGATCCCTAGTACAAATATTAGATTCAGAAATGTTTGAACTTATGCATGAAAATGGAGATTTCACTCACTTTTATTTTTGTTATCGATGGTTTTTATTGGATTTTAAACGAGGTAACAAATTCACATGAATATTGAATTATCTATTTTTAAGTTAAATTATATCATTGTATACCTAATAATTTATTTTATACTTTAAATGAATATTTGATTTTTATAATAATTAAGATAAGAATAACCGTATTAAATGTAAGTAATATTAATTTATAGTACCTAGTTACTTATAGTGGTTATATCTTTAAAATAATGTTTAGGTTACTGAATGAGCTATAAGACATTTGTCCATCCATCATTAACACATATTGACTTAGAACATCTATGACAATTCAGTATTAAGGCTAATTAAAGGTGTTAAGCCATTCAAAATATATCATAAAGGTCATACCTTAATTACATGATAGCTGACACTAATTTTATAAATAAAAACTGTAATAAGATCAACTTATTAAAATGACTTTATCCTTAATATCTAAAACAAAGTTTGAAAATTAAATAACTACATTAGAAAAATAAAAATAAACATAAATTATTTATTCAATAGGAAATAGTTTACTATAAATATTTAAATACGGAAATTATTAACTTGTTATTACGAAGTAATATTATCTTCTTTACATCAAAAATATATATATTAATTTTTGTTTTAAGCCATAATTAAAGCATGAAATATTTTTTAGATTAATTTTTTATTCATTTAGTTAGGCTAATCTTAAATGTTCGTGTAAAAGAGGAAACGTGTGTTTGTAATTAAATTTACTAATATTTTTAAGGGCGCTTATACATTTTAATAATATTTTTACGTGATTTTTTTTTTTACTTTAAAAAACTATTTTTATTTTTTTAGAATTATTATATGATGATGTATTTACTGTATGGGAAACAATATGGGCAGCTAAAGAAATGTCTTCTTCTCATTTTGTGTTATTTTTTGCCCTTGCTCTTGTGGAAACATACAGAGATATTATTTTGGCAAACCATATGGATTTTACAGATATAATCAAATTCTTTAATGGTAAATGTAAACCTACTGTATTTAATTTAATGGATATTTTTAGATTTTGTTTTATGTTAATTTATTTTTATAAAATTATACACTACAAAAATTTTATGTATTTTATGTTTTAGAAATGGCAGAACATCATGATGCTAAGACAGTCTTATCGCTAGCAAGAAATTTAGTTCTACAACTACAGACATTAATTGAAAATAAATAAAACAGTAGTATTATTTAATTCCATGACATGCAATTATAAATTGTTGGCATTTATTATGTTCAACTTTACCAGTAATAATAATCTCTTAATTACAGTACATGACTTCAGTTGAACTGATCCATTAGTCCATTAAATTTTTTAAATAAAAATATTCTGATATATACTTGGACCATGTATCCTATATAAATACATATTTTATTAAATAATTATAAAATAATTATAAGTAAAAAAAAAAAAAAAAAAAAATTAAATTATAAAACTTAAATCATTTTTATTAAAACATTTTATGAGATATATTGTATCTCATTTGTATAAACAGTTTGCCAAAGGTATTAAGTGTCCCTTATCCTTGACACTAATAATTATTGTTCAAAAAATATTTTATTGATTAATTTTAATGTAATTTTCACACATAATCTAATTATTACAAAATAATAGTGAATAACTAATATTTAAGACTGCCTTATATAAATGTATGAAATACAGAGTAATATAATCTATCATTAAATTGTTGAATATCTATATTTAAAATAATACAATTCAACAGAATCTATTTTAACATTTTAATATCGAAAATGCAATGTTTAAATATTACTGTGAGTAATATTTTTACATTAAAAATATATTTCAACATTATTCTTGTGATATTTTCCGTGTTATATTAACTATTGAATATTATCGAATAACTTTTAGTAAGAATATTTTTTTTATATTTATAAATTATTATAAATATAAAAATGTTAATTATAAACATCATGTACCTGGATATTCCAGTATTAATTTAACTAAGAATTTTATTAATATTAATGGTATTTAATATACATTATATATTTATTGTATCTTAATAAAAAATACAACTATAAAAAAAAAAATTAAATTAATTTTGGTTTTTACATTGATCATTTGTTAATAACTGTGAATATATTAAAACATATTATTTTAATACATTTTCAGTTTAATTCAAATAATTTAAACTTACACTATTGAATTTCTGTTCTTAAGTTATGATAAATGTAAGGAATATATTGAATATTGGTATTAAAATACCATATACTTTTTTCAACTCTATTTAAACTATGTAAAAGTAGTAGGAGTACCTACTCTGAAAGTACCTTAGTATAAATAATTAATTAAAAAAAATAAAATAAGCTTTAAAACTTTATCTTAGTAGTACCTAATATTTATAATCTCTTCCAAAACTGTTTTTATAAATATATATATCCAATTTTAAACAAAATTGATTTTAGCTATAAAACTTTAATTTAGAAAACAATTTAATTAGATTTAAAATGTGTTTGGACATACTACATTCAACTTATGAAATATTTAACTAAATTTTACTGATAAGTATTTTTTTTTATTAAACGTTTATTTTTGAATATTAATTTTTAAAGATATATTTTTCAAGAATTGAAAACAGAAATTGATAATCCTATGTTACATAACATTCCTTAAAATCATTATTCAAGTCTAATATTTTGAATAGAACTTGCCTAGAAAGGGGTTTGGGTGTTCTAACTACCCTCCAAATGTTAACTAATTAAGATAAAATCCTATAAATATTATTACATAATATTTTTATATAATTTAAGTTTAATAATATAAACATTTTCCAGGGTTATTTATATTACATATTGTCAATCTATCAAGTACTGTAAAATTAATTATTACCAAAATTATTATCTTGTGAAATAAATACATTTGAAGTACATCGTAAGGAAAATATTAACTCCCCCCCCTCGAAAATAATTTCTAGGCATGCCCCTGATTCTTTATATGATAAACCATCACTCATTTCAAATATATACACATTTCATCATAATTTTATTTTAAATATTCTTATATAATTTTTACAATTTATATAGGTATTTCCTACATTGTTAACAACTATTTTGCTATAAAAAGTTAATAAATCAAAATTAATTTAAATTATTACTAATTTTAATTTGTAAATGAATTAATAAATAATTAATGAGAAAACTTGTTTTTAGATTAAAATAAAAATATAAACATAATTATAACATTTTAATTTAATTACTCTAAACAATAAATATTGGCCTTAAAGTAACTTATAAAGAAATATTTGTTCCAAAAATTTAATAAAATTAATTTTATTTTTTTTTAGTACCTATATAAATTCAGTGTTCTTTTATAATTTTGATAATTTATTAGCAAATTTAAACATATAAGTTTGTATTATGAGTTAATTATTTTAAATTAAATAAAATACTTAATACATAAACATTATTTAGAGTACTTTTTAAATAATTTATTTACTGTAAAAAAATTTTGAAAATAATAAGACAATCAGTGATTTCTTTATTGAAATAATTTTATATTTTAGCTATCAGTACATATTAAAATATAATAATTCATCTGATTAATATATATTTTAAAGTATCTGAAAATTCTTAGTCTTATAAGTTTTTCCATGATTTAAATTTTAAATTAAATTTATATCAATATTTACAAGATAGGTATATAATTTAATATAGGTTATCTAGAAACAAAAATACGAATTAAATATTACATCTAAAATATACAAACATTGTAATGAAATTAATATTTATAAAATGTTTTCATTAAAACTTGACTATTAATTTATAATTAAATATAAAAAAAAAATGCACAAGTATTATATTACAAAAATGAATATACCTATGCATTTATAAATAATTTTACTAATTATGAAAACCTGGATGTTGATGACTTTGATGACATCATTTTTTGGAACATCGTAGATATGCTTTCCTATATTGAAACTTATTTCAACAGTAGGTATACATTATATTTCTTGGATTTTAGATAATTTTTGAAGAGACTATACTATTTTTTACTAATTGAACACAAATTATAATAATATGTATAATATATTAATAATATTTTTATTTTCTCCACACATGAATAACGTTAATGTGACTAACTTGTCTTAGAAATTAGTAATACATTAATATAACAACAGTAGTGTTCTTCAAATTTATCTCAATCGCTTCTTTTGATGTGAAAAAAATTTATTGACCTTCGTTTTATACGAGAACTTCAATTTTATTATTAGAGTATTGTGTTTTTTTATTAATTCATTTTTTTTTTCGAATATAGACATCCGGGCTCTATAAATTACATAAATATTACATTTATATATATATATATATATATATATATATATACAGACGCACCTCAATAATCTGGACGGCATATAAATCCATTTGTTCGTAAATGTATGATGTACATGTAACTGTAATTTAATCGGGATTCTCGGAATCCAAATAATGGTTAGAAGATCAGAATATAGAGAGCACTAATATTTTATTGTTACATCGATTGAAATAACGCTCTTTTTAAATAAAAATTTGAAGTATCACTTAAAAAAAAATGACTGACTATTATACATAAATTATATTATTATAATTTTTTTTTTTTTTAATACATTATGTTAAAGTATTTTATAATTTTTTTTATTTAAAGTGCAATAAGTGGTTGAAATAAAAATAAAATTCTTAGTCGTTTGAGTAAGTAATTTTGAAAAACCTCTGTTAATACGGATGAATCAGTAATTCAGACGACGTTTGGTCTGAATTTGTCCAGAGTATCGAGGCTCTGTATATAATTCATATATATATGTGTGTATGTGTGTATAAATATTATATCCAATATTAATAATTATTGACTATTTATAAAAATTATATAATTGTTTTTTTATAAAAGCGTATAAGATATATTTATTATTTTATTTGATAACCAAAAGGTATCTTAGATTTAAATTGCATTAATGTTTTCAAAAAATTAAATAAATATGGAATAGATAATTTTGGAAACATTTTACTATATTTACAAATTAGTAACAAGAACCAAGTAGTTCTTTAAATGTAAAAATATACATTTTAGAAGTAACAATTAATTTTATACTGTTTAAGAATATTAATTTATTTTTCCACTACTGAATCCAATAAGACTTGCTTCTTATTATTGTAATGTATTCCAATCAATCATAGTATTGTATACCAAATCAATTATAAAAGTTACCGTTAGTGTAATATAACTTATTTTAAATATAATATTATTCATGGAAATTATAATTGTTGTGATTTTAAAATTATTTATCAAAATACTTGTTCCACGTAAATTTATTATAAATGTATTTCTATTTGGACATAATTTGTTTTTATTACCTATATATGTAACAAGGAAAAAATAATGTTAATTTAGTATGTTAATAATTAAGTAATTTCAAAGTTAATAATAAATGCTAAATACTAAATACAGGCTATTTGAATCTCACAATATTATTAATATTACATCAATTGATTTTTAATTAAATAAACTATATATCCAGAAACAAATGTTTGAAAAATATTTGTAAATATACTGAAATTATAAATAAAAATTACAATTATTTTATCCTTTTTTATTTTTAATCCTGTAGCCTATTATTTATTTGTTTATTTACCATAAATATGTATAATACAAGTTTTAACTATAAAGTTAATAAATCAAGTTATTTATTAATTAAATATTAATACATTTTATTGTTATTTATACATTTGTCATATACAGCTACACATATTTTCAGATACCAGAGATGCTTCAAATTCAACAATTATAAATAAACAATGAAAGTAACATCTGTGTTATACTTTTATAATTACATAAAATGAACTTCACTACAAAATCTGATCAAAAATTACAAATAATCTAGAATAAGTGTCAACATTTATGGAAACATAATTTGTATTAATAAAAGCATAGGCATTTTATTAATTTTTATGTAATTCAAACTATAGGTGATATGCAGTCCTAAAAATTGTGTTTTCATTCATAAAATGTTTATATAATTAGTTTTAAAATACAAATTACTTTTGTATATTTAATAAGAGCTGGTGATCATGTTAAATGAGAAACTATTATAGGTTTGCTTACCAAAATGATTTTAAATAATTTTAGAAATATTGTGTTTAATGTTTTAGTAAAAAAGGAAAAGAATTTTAATTTATTTTTAAATAATATCATTAGCATATTTAAAAAATTATAAATAATTTTATAAATACAAATGATTGTTAATTAATTTTCTAAATCAGCCCTTTTCAGTGACTCAAGTCTTAGATAATTCAATCTTCAAATGTATAATAAATATCCATAAATATAATGTTTTATGTACTAATATACTTTTTATTGTAAATCTCAAATTAATAATTAGGTAACATAAATCATGTTATCCTACTTCATTAATTAAATTTATCAAAAATATGTTGATAATAATGAAAAGACTTATTTCTTTATACGAAAACTATTGCTTTCCAAAACAGTAAGCATACCTTCAAAAGACAACCATAAAAAATATTTATTAAGTATCATGGTATATTGAGGACGCTCACAGGAACTAGGTTTGTCTATATTATACAAAAAAAAATTCTAAAATCTATGTATCAAACATTCCTTACGGAAGTGAAATATTTTAAATTGTATGGATAATGAGTGCTAATATCTCTGCCCGTTTTTGCAATTTTATGCTCTGTCATTATCAGTGATAATAAAACATTTGTACATGTTAACTAGAAATAATTAATTCATACTTTATAAATGGGAAATAAGTAAGTAGATGTAAAATGGAAAATTTAACCCAGATTATATTTATGTAAAATATATGTATATTTAATTTAAATTATAGGTATTAAAAAAAAAAAAAAAAACATTTATTATAAGAAATGTACATACAAGAAATAAAAAAAAAGTACTTTAAATATATTTAAATCATACAACTCTTCTGACTTCAAAATATCTTTTTAGATAATATACTTGGCCAATAGTCATGGAAAGTAGCACAAATGATTCAAAAAATGACCACATGACGACACGTTTATTTGTAGATTCATTGATTGCTCTATGATTTTTATCACGCACATTCATATATTCTTGTTCATGTTTAACACTTGTCAATGCAGATCCAAGATTTCGAAGCATAGTCTCCAATTTCTTATGTTCTTTATCTTCTCCAGCTACAAAATGAAAAATATTAAAATAAATAATCTTAATTATGAACATTGATTGGTGTTATGTTATGTATTATAGGATCAAAAAGTTGTCATATTAGTGTTGACTAATGATTCTATCTATATGTAATGTTATATACTTACTTGGATTATCTTTTTCAAGCTCTACTTTTTCTGGTTCAGTTACTTCCATACTGAATAATACTACTTTTGGTGTCATCGTTGACATTTGATTACTAAAGCAGTATGTATATGCACCTTTTTTAGTTGCCGCAAATGTATACTTTCCACTAGATTCTCTTAAGCCCTCATAAATTAATTCACCATCAGGATCAATGATTTTCACATCAATATCCAAGAAGCCACCTTCAGATATTTCATACATCAAACCTAAAAATTAATAAAATTATAACAAGTTATTAATATTCCATTAAAATACTTAAAATTGTAATCTAACACATTTTAAAACGCACCCATTTTAGAGCCAATCTCAACTTTGTCAAAAAAACATTCTTCGGCATGAGCGTCAACAGTCAAGAGATAGCTCAATCCTTGTTGAAAAACGCTAAATAATATAAGGAACTGAATTAAATATAAAATTGATTTTTGCATTATGATGAAAATTTTAAAATTACAATTGAAAATAAATTTTTAATATTCCATTAAAATTAAAAATAATTCATATAAATATCATACATTGTTATCACTAGTTTTTTTGATAACGATACACGTCATCGAAAACGTTAATGGTACATATACAAAATGTTTGGTGTTAAAACATGTCGAATTACTTTTTGCTCAATTTTCTAGCTATGCCATTATTTTCATTTATTCTATTCTGTGGTTATACTTAAGTCCGGGTACATCGGTTAATAAGGGCCTATGTCCGTTGCTTAAACCCTCCGTTAAGCTGTTGTGCGCGTTTCCTGGGGTTTCCATACCTACGTTCCGATTTGACAGTACCGATTTTGAATATAGTATCCCAGTGTGTCGATAACGTGTTTCAAGACAGTCAATCGTCCCGGAATGAGACTAATAGTTTACCTATGTTTATATTTTATTAAACTCCATCATATATGTATATATTTATCATGATTATATTATTATATTATAATAATATAATCATGATAAAATAAAAAGTTGAATAATTGACTGACAAAATCGTGTAATTCGATTTATATTGACGAATACAATTTGTTTGAAAAATTTTAAATGTTTGAAAACTATTTCAAAAATAAAATGAAGATTAGCAAAACATGTACTAAAAAAACGTTAGTTAGGTAATCTTAAGATATTATAATGTATGTTTTATTAATTGTATAATCAAAAAAACAACACAAGTTATATCAATAAGAAAATATAATTTGTCCCGATTATTGCCAAATAAAATATGGTAACTCCATCACATTCACATGTTTTGTGTTTAATCACCAAACTTTGGTAGTATTCAGAATACTTATTAAATACTTTTTTGAAAGTATTCAATAATGTATTTTGAATACTTATAATGAGTATTCTGAATACAGTATTTCGAATACCTTTTAAACGTTAAATCATCTTTTTTTTAAATGATTTTATTACTTCACCGTCATATCTTGTATAAGCTAATATCAGATACTTATTATTGTCGTAAATCATAAACTATAACAGTTATATAATATAAAAAGAACCGGATGGGCCTCGCTCTGCTGTACAGTTGAGGGTGGAGTGCACCTCGTTTATAGGAGAGGTCATTGTTACAATGGATTTGTTAAATTTAAATGCAATGATAGATATCATTGTATACGAAAAACGATTCTGAACTGAGATGATATGTTTGTCTAGGATATAATACATTGTTATTTATAAATATTGTAATAAGTATATTTTATTTTGAAACGATAAATATATTTTTCAATTAGGATGGGTTGGCAGTTGCATACAGCGACATAGTTTGTCAGTCTAGAATATTATACATTATATTATATTTTACATGTAATTTTATGTCAATATTCACTGTTCAAACGCTTATAAAAAAAATTGTGCCTATGGATTTTAATAATTTTTGAATGACAATAAGAACTACTTCTGTGAAATCTTCTATTAAATTTTTAAGTATTTTGTACGAGCCAATTTTTTTTTACCACTGATTTTAAAAAAAAATGTAAAAAAATCGAATATTTTAAATGCCTATAAATGGCTTAAAAATTAATATAATATTTTGAAAAAAAATATGACATAAAGAAAATACCAATCTTAATAGCTGGTAAAAATTTTAAAAATCTACGACTTATACTTTTTGAATTATAACAAATATTTAAAATCGTTTGAGAATAAATCGCTATTTTATGCAATTTCGTAAATATTTAAATTTCAAACAGTCATAAAATTTTTTCCTCTAAGTCCGGTAGAAGTTTTTTTAAAGATTTTTGAAGATTAGCTTATGGATAACCTAGTGTTAAAATTTTGAACTTTAAGTATGAACAGAAAAAATGTTATGAATTTTTATCTACAAAATAACTTGCAAATTATCGTGATTTTTACACATTTTATACAAATTTGAGCATTAAGGGCTTATAAAAAAAATTTGGGTAAACCGATCACTGATATTTTTTAGTTACGATAAATTTAACTTATTATGAACCTTGTATTAAATTTTCAAGAGTTTTCGGTCTGCCAATTAAATTTGATAGATGTTTAAAAACAAAAATTTTACAAAAATCGAAAATTTAAATTGTCTATAAATAAGTCAAACTTAACCATGTATAGAAAACGTCAATATAAAGATTTGGTGAAAATTTCAAGATGTTGCGATTTTTGGTTTTTGAGTTAGAGCATTTTAAAAAAATGTAATTTGTAATAACGTGATTTTGCGTAAAATTTCCCGTTTTTTCGTAATTTTTTTATCGTTTTTTTCGATTTTTTTAAAAAGTATTGAAAAGTTGGATTTTAGACTATCCAAAGTACCATCTAGATTCATTTTCCTTTCAGAAAAGTTCCTACTTAAGCAAATCGAAGCATTTTTACTGCCAAAAAAGGTGTCGTCAGACACAGAAAAAAAAAATAAAAATAAAAAAAAAAAAACACACATCATTATAAAACCAATAGATTCCATCACTCCGTTCAGAATCTAAAATACAATAAAATAACATATATTTGGTCTACAATTTCAAATATTTTTCATGACATTTATAATTTTTATACTTTGAAAAATTAGAAGTGTTTTAAAAGTAATTGGAATATTTTTGAAGTATTCTAAATAACATAGGCGGAACTAGACATTTTAATTAGACTGGGCCACTCATGAGAGTCATTTTGAACCTATCATACTCAAAAAAAATAAGGGTGGAGGGTGTTAGGGAACATTAATGTTTTTTATTACAATACAAATGTATAATATAGGTAATTATTGATGTTATAAATCTAAAATTGTATCACTTATAATATAAACTTAAATGTTACATGTGAAATACAGATACTAAAAATATTTAAATTTTTATCTTAAAGTTAAGACTTATAAAGTTAAACGACGTTCATATGGGACCATTCTTTTAAATTCTTCGATCACATCATTAATGTCGATATTTTTTGCCATGGTTTGTTCGATATATGGAAGCATTAAATTTTCCAATCGTCCTTGAGTCATTGTCGTCCGTAGCTTAGTTTTAATATGTGTTAGCTTCTAAAAAGCTCTTTCACACGAAGCACTTGTGACTGGTATGACAGAGAAACCTTTTAATACTTTTCTATGCTGAAAAAAAATGGTCTCAATACCTTTTTCTCGTAACCATTTTAACCAAAATACACAGTCTTTATTAGTAAGAATATCATCTTTGTTTCGTGCCTTCAAAAGATGTATTTCACTTACAAATTCGTCCTTTGATAAATCAAATTTATTTGTCAATAAATTAATGTCATCTTTGCTCAATTCAAATTTCAACATTTTCCCCACTCCAGTAATGATTGAAGTGGTTTCTTGATTGAAACGTTCGTCAATTCCTTGTACTAACGAATCAATCAATGGATACATTGTAGTAACTCGGATTTCCTCTTTCTTGGTGTCAAATACAAACTGATTTTTCCAATTTTCATCTCTTCGTGCAGGCAGTTTTCTAGGTCTGACTGATGGTATGTTTATGCCATGTTCTTCACAAATTTGCTGACTTTGATCATAAATATCATCATAAAACAAACTATCGGAACGCTTATTTTCTATTGTCAAACGAAGATACTTAATCTCCTCCAAAGCTGTCAAAATACTTAATCCGGGATCTTTAAGTACTCTACTCACTTTTACAATCAACTGTAGAATAGGATGCATCAGTTCGAGACATATAATAAAATTAAAATTTAAGCATTGGGAAATAATACCCTTTCCTTTAGCTTTTATTTCTGGTTGCTTAGTTGAATAATTTATTTCATTAACTGTCTGAATTATAACCGGGAAGTTGTCTCGAATTGCTGTAACAGCTTCTGCCCTAAAAGCCCATCTAGTTGTCGAAAGGGATTTTAATGTCTTTAATTTTACACCAACACTTTTTTGAATTTTTTCAAAAATCGCGTGTCTAGATGGACTGCCTTCAATAAAATTGTATATAATTTGAACAGTTCCAAAAAAATCAAAAATCATACTATTCTCTTTACGCGAAATGCAAGAATCTACAAGTACAAGGTTTAAGCAATGAGCAAAACAGTGTACGTATAATATTTTAGAGTTTTTTTCTTTACATCGGGACTGAACTCCAGAAATATGACCTGCCATTGCGGCTGCACCGTCGAAACAAAGGGAAGAAACAGAGAGCCAATCGAGTTGTAACTTATGGACTATTATATTTAAAACATTAAAAATGGATTGTGCATCAGTAGTTTCTAGACGCTCCAGAGAGATGAATAATTCGATAGGTTTATTTTCTACATCATCAAAATATCTTACTACGATTGCCATTTGCTCAATGTGACCACAGTCACTGGTCTCATCAGCCATAACTGCAATCTATTGACCATTTAACCTCTTGCATATTTCTTGAAACATCACATTATGAACTGAGGCTATTAATTCATTTTGAATCTTACCGCTCAAATATTGTGCGTTCTTAGGCTCATGTTCTAAATGATTTTTTATAATAGGATCGTATCGTTTGAGTAGATATACGATTTCTAAAAATAGTCCTTTATTCACACTATCTTCATGCTCATTTGCATTTAAAAATTATTGAAAATTTTTTACTTTTGACCCCACAAAGTACCAACTAGATTCACTTTCCTTTCAGAAAAGTTGCTACATAAGCAAATCGAAGCATTTTTACTGCCAAAAAAGGTGTCGTCAGACACAAAAATAAGAAAAAAAAAAATAAAAAAAAACACACATCATTGTAAAACCAATAGATTCCATCACTCCGTTCAGAATCTAAAACAATTAATATAATTGGTATTATAAATTCATATTTTTTTTTCATGTTCTCTAAAATGTGTTTCGGATCTAAAATATCTGATTTCAATAGCCGTTTGCCATACCGTGGTTGAACCAATTCGGGCAAAAGACATTCCTTATAAAAATCTGTAAAATATGTGATTTCAAGTTACAACATTCAAATATTATGTTATTTACAACTGTAATAGGTACCTACTACTACTATTACTACTACTTTTTTATAAATATTGATATAACAATTTTGGTTGAGTCAAAATATTTGAAAATGTACCAAATACAAATTTCGTCTAAAGCTAGTTTTACAGTAATTAAAAGATTATCAAAATATAGAGTAACAACTTTTTTTATTAGCGCTTGAAGATGAAATACTGAATAAATCATCTTTGTTTAGAATCATTTTTCGTATAGAATATCATTGCATTCTATTTTAACACATCCAATATAGTTATTTAATCTATGGCCGAGGTTCACTCTATCCCTATTATACAGTAGAGTGAGTTTCCGGTTAAATTTTTCTAATTAAGTTAACATATATTAGTGTATAATATATATTAAAAAAATTAAAATAATAAAATTAAAATTTTAAAATGATCTTTATTATTTTATTCAATATTTCGTTTTTTGTCTCTCCTGAAAAATTATAAAAAATGGACTTGTCCCCTTTCTGCAGTCAGCAATTCATATGGTTAATACTAATGTTATTTTTTAAATACGAAATATCGAAGCGTGGGTTTAAAGTTAAGCAAGTAACCAAATTTCTGCAAAATCAAACAAAAAAACAGCTCTCTCTCTTCTTTGTTGACCTTGAACCTGAATCAAATAATAACGACATATTCAAGATAAACCTTATTTACCACTCAGTAGTCAAATTCGAAGAACCTCGCCCGAAAAAACAAATAACCCAATGCCATAGGTATCAACATTTTGGACACACAAAGCACTATTGCAACTACCAGACCCGCTGCGTAAAATGTGACGGTTCCCGCTCGACAAACGAATGTCCCAAATCCAAAGATGAGCCACCTGAATGTACATTATACAGAGGACCCCATCCAGCCAATTATCGTGGATCCCCAGCCTATAAAAGTTACCAACAGCAAAAAAAAATATATCAACTCAAAACTAAATAATAAACCAATCCATACACAAAAACTAAATGTTACACTTTATAAAGAAAATAATGTCCAAGTCCCTACTGGTAACGACCCTTCCCCAAATTGTTCTAATAAGACCGATCTCAATGTAAATTATGCAGATGTTTTAAAAAATGCGAACCCAAGTGACATCCCCAAATATAATAATGATACCAACGCTAACATCAATGACTTGACAAAACATTTTTTTCTCTTCATATCAGACCTCAAATCAGTTATCAATCCCTTAATATCACTACTAACTACAGTTATTAATAAAATTATCCTAAAAAATGACTAACAACCAATCATATGTATGTTCCCCACTAAAAATTTTATTATGGAACGCTAATGGTCTCCCAAAACACAAAAATGAACTTCAAACCGTTTTAAATGATTTAAAAATAGATATTGCACTAGTAACTGAAACCCACTTCACTGAAAAAAACCAAATTCAGTATCTTCAATTACACCTTTTATAAAAAAAATCATCCTGATGGCACAGCACATGCAGGTTCCTGTATTTTAGTATCCAACTCCATCCAACATAATAAATTAACCTCATTTCAAGAGCCCTTCACTCAAGCAACTAGTATCTTAATAAAAATAAATAGTATTGGAATAACCGTATCTTCTATATATTACCTATCTTGTCATGCCATCCAACGCGACACTTTCCTCCGTCTCTTCAATACTCTAGGCCATTATTTTATAGCAGGGGTGACTTCAATGCGAAGCACTCCCAATGGGGCTGTATCACCAATAACCAAAGAGGAAAAACACCCCGCTCTGTCCTAAATAATTGTAATCTGTAGTTTGTGTCTCCACCTGGACCCACCTACTGGCCCTCACATTCAAATCGCAACCCGGACATTCTTGACTTCTTCATAACAAATATTCCAAACCATCTTAATAGGTACAGATGTCAGTAATATCTGCCAAGGCTGGGCATAAAAGAGTTAAAAAGTTAAAGTTAAGTTAAAAAGTTAATTTTATCTTAACTTTTTAACTTAACTAGTTACTTGGATATATTCATCAACTTAACTATTAATACTAGATGACTTGTACTCAGTGGCGCCGTGTAGGTGATTATTTACGTTTTAAAAAAAAATTTCAATCGAAAAAAAGATCGACTGAATAAAAAGCTGTAGGTTTGTGTATAAAGAAACTCGGTAAAAAGCAACCGTAAGTATTATATAGTGTCATCATTTTGATTTGAATACAATTATTGGAGTAGTCTACAAATGTCCAAAACCACAGCAGATCACGCATATGGCAAAATGCTGAAGAGACCGCCGGACTAAAAGTTCCTACTGGCAAAGGAGGACGTTTCATTGTTTGCCACGCTGGATCAGCGAAGTATGGTTTTGTCAACGATTCAAAATTCATTTTTCGAGCCAATGCCAGCAACTTTGAAAGCGACTACCATACTTCTATGAATGCTGATGCATTTAAAAATTGGTTTATTTCAATGTTGAACCACCTTGAAGTCATCGTCATGGACAATGCGTCGTACCATTCAATGCTGATGGACAATTTTCCTAAAAGCAATAGCCGGAAAGCCGTTGTTGAAGAGTGGCTGAAAAATAAAAATATTGAGTTTTCACCACAAGAATGGCTGTCCGAATTACGTGAACGAATAAAAAAACTAGTTCCAACGTATAAACGGTACGAGCTGGACGAGTTTGCTCTTCAAATGGGTCACGAAGTCATAAGGTTACCTCCCTACCATTGTCAGTACAACCACATTGAGTTGATTTGAGCACAGGTTAAAGCGGAGGTAGCCAAAAAAAACATTTCTTTTAAGATGGCAGATATTGAAAAGTTGGCGCACGCGGCTATTAATGTAGTGACACAAAATGACTGGGAAAAGTGTGTTGCACACGCGGAAAAAATTCAGAATGAAGACAACAAAAAGGAAATATTGAGGGATATCACATTGGAGCCAGTTATCATCACATTACAAGACGACGACAACGATTGGGGCGATGAAGAAAATTACGACGACATAATTGATGAAGAATGTTAGTTTTAATTTAAATTATGTACATATTTTATATTTTATATTATTATTTTGTAAATATTTTTTAATAATTTGTATTTATATGACTTGTACATACATTATAATGAATTTTTATTAAATGACATAATCATTATATTTTTATGAAAATATGTAAATACATAGCATTTAATAATTCAAAATACGTGCCTTTTTTTCACATTAGTTTGGAGACCAATAACAGGAGAATAAAACAAAGTATGAGTGTCGCGGAAATGAGAATGCTTAGATGGTTGAGTGGAGTGACAAGAGAAGATAGAATAAGGAATGAATACGTGAGAGGTAGTGTTGGTGTAGCGCCAATTGTGGACAAGATGAGAGAAAATAGGCTGAGATGGTTTGGGCATGTGATGAGGCGAGAGGAAACGAATGCAGTAAGAGTGGTTATGAAGATAGAAGTTGAAGGGAAAAGAGGAAGAGGAAGACCAAAAAAGAGATGGTTGGAGACTTTGGAGAATGACATGAGGGCTGTCGGTGTGTGCAGAGGAGATGTGATTGACCGAGTAAAGTGGAGGTGTAGGACAAGGGTGGCCGACCCCATATAGTTGGGAGGAAGGCGAAGTAGAAGAAGAAGAAGAAGAAGAGTTTAGAAACCAATAACAGAAATTTGCCACCGGGGGCGTTCGCATCAGCAGCCACTTTTCATTCTCCCGATTATAGTGTGCAAATTGAAACGCTACACTATGTAACCACTGTTTTTATAATTACAAATAACAAATCTTACTATATAGAAAATCATAAGGTAATAATGAAAATCAGATAACAATAATATTTATCAGTAGTTTCACGATTCCATCGATAATAATATAATTCACACGTTTCCGTCCCAAATTCATACGATACAAGCATTCCAGTCCATTACCCTTCATATGATAACGTCTGCTCCTTGGTTTGTTTCCAACTCTTCACTACACTCTGACCTAAAAATTGAGTCAGTTGACCAATTAGCCACCAAACATTACAGATCCTTCTACTTCAAACTACCTTCTCATACTAACCCGTTAGTATTACAAATCTCATATATTCAACCCATTAATCCCATCCATAGGCTCAAAAGAAATTATTACAGAGATTTACTAATCTAAAATAAATTCACGTTGGTTGACCTCCCTCTTCAAATTATTCAAGTTAAACATGTACATAAATTATCCAATTTACTTATTGTGATGTTAAACACAGATTGTAAATATCTTATTTTCAATATAAAAAAAAAAATAATATAATATTATATAATGGTATCTCAATTTCCCATTTCATTTGAACAAATGTTCTATTATTAGAAAGCAAAAACCCCTACCCTTCCCATCAATCTATGATCCATCATGATGGAGTTACCACCTTTGCGTCATAATTTACACTAGCGCTGCATAAGGCCGGGGCTATACACGGCGTTTTCCGCCGCGTTTCGAACGCGGCATATTCCGCGGCGTTTTCCGTCGGAGTCAAAACTCATGGTTTTATATTGAAGTAGCTATACACGACGGATTTAATACGCCGCGTTTCGATCCGCGGTGTAAAACGCCGGTCGGCTTGCGTTTTGGCGGACGAACGCCGGAATAATAAAAACGCAAAATCCTAATTTTATATTGTTTTAAATTAGGGTGGGCTATACTGGTGACGGAAAACGTCGAGTTTATACCATAATTTTATTGTTACCATAATTTTACGTGAATATTCAATATTTTTTAAATTTGCTTCAATTACTTACCTACTCAATAAATAATAAATTATATATTTCATATTTAAAAAGTATCATTTAAGTGAATAGGTACATTATTTTAATTAATAATTGGTGTTATAAATTCTGGTTGGTTACCTTATTTTAATTTATGGGATATAATATAGTATAATATTTATACTATTGATACATTAATTATGGGGTTTACCATTTTTTTTAGATATTGTACAGATATCTGCGGCGGAAT
The DNA here is from genome assembly GCA_034509805.1 of Sipha maydis. Lineage (NCBI taxonomy): Eukaryota > Metazoa > Arthropoda > Insecta > Hemiptera > Aphididae > Sipha > Sipha maydis. Next base: position 28,074 of record JASXSY010002039.1, read on the forward strand.
ACGCTCGACGGATACGCCTTGTATAGCTAGTCCGTCGGAAAACTAACCCAGCCTAACAATCGCGTCACAAAAGTGGTAGCCAATTATTATCATTGCATGGGCTATCTATCTATTCTATAATCAATGGTAAAACGAACGGAGCACAGTTTGGAAATCACTGACTTAGAATAAGGAATATATTATTATCTATTAATAAGTGACTAATTTTTATTCCATCAATTATCTTTTATTTAATTTAAATAATTTATGAGTTATCTTTTTCAGTACTGCCAGCAGCCCTATTGTACCGAAAATTTGTCGAACGGATTACTCCAGTAGCTAGTTCCACGCTTTACACGCCCATACACACAACAATATTTCATATAATATTACTTAGAATACTTTGAATATCTTATCAATCATATTTTTTCAAATCGATAAAAAAAAGCAAGACTTAATTGCTATTTTTTAGCCTCCACTATTGATCATTTATTTTTCTAGAATAAGGCCGGCCGGACACCAAAAGGGCAGAACTGCAGACTGAGGCAGCTTCATTATGACTAATTAAAAATAGAACACATGTAATTCAGTGAAACCCGCACATTGATAAGTCATAGTCAAAAAAAAAAACATTTTTGCTCTTCAGTCAATTTTAGTCATGACCATAGAAAATAGATAATGACTAGTGATGGGCGATTCTCGAAAGTGAATCGATCTAGATCGGGGAAAAAAGATCGATCTCTAAATGAATCGCTCACAAAAAATCGATCTAAAAAAATCGGAAAGTTTTAATCCCTAAATGTCGCGTGATTTTCTAGTTCTCCCTTGTCACGCCCGAGGTCATAACGATTAATATATGAAGGTTTTCCCTACTTATTAATGTCAGTTTAAAATCGGAAATCGACAATCGTTTAGTTTTAGTACTTTAGTAGTTTGGTATAAAAAATAGGATCAGATTGACGATGTGATTCAATTTTCACAAAAATGGATCGTTTCACATAAAAGATCGGATCGACAATTCGATTCGATCTTCACAAAAATGAATCGATCTTTTAAAAGATCAGGTCCTGGGGATCGATTCAAATGATCAATTATTCGCATGAAATAGATCGATCTTTAAAAAGATTGATTCAGATCGCCCATCACTATAGTCATGAGTCATGACTAATGACTCATGACTAATCGTGTTTTATCGAAATAGAACATGCTCTATTCCGTCAGTCAAAACAAAGCAATTTGTATCAGTCAAACCGCCAGTTTGGTCGGTATAAGTTGGATACCGCAGTTGTTACAGAACGATCGTTCATTATAATTAATTTATTATTATTATTATTATTATTAATTGTAATAACCTCCTGTTTTTATATATTATATTATAAATATTAATATATATATTATATTTTTTTATGCGTTATACATTTTATATACTTATATAAAGGTAATTATAAACATATAACATATATCCACATAGGTAATATATTACCTAAAAAATTTTTAAATTTTAAATCATCATTACGTAATTCACGTAGAAAACATTTAACTAAATTACTTGTTGTACGTTTTTTTATTTAAAGGATGAACCCACATTCTTTTCGATATCTAACAACAAAGACCACAAAATAGGGACAATAATTTCTTCTTCGTCGGAACACATGTTGGTGACTGAAATACTGAAATACAATTTCACAACGACTAACGATGACTAACACAGTTTTGCTCTTTTGGTGTGCGACCGGCCTAAAAAGCCCTTTTTGTATATTTGTTATACCTAGATACTACAAAAAATATTACTGGCATATTAGATCTCCAAATGAAAAACCTCTGGGGAAAATAATTCAGCTTATATTATATCTATGTATATGACAGATTTTTTTAAAAATACACCACAAATATTTTCATACCATAAAAATAACTATTCTTATATTTTTTGTCTTCTGAAGTTAAAAGATTTTTTTAGAACGTATAGACTTCTATTAATAAAATATTAAATTATAACATAAATCTAGTGGAGTAGGTTTTACACATCGATGTAAATGTATGTATTTATATGAATCATGTTTATTATGATGCATTTTCAAAATCACCATTCCGATTATCGGATTTATTATATGTTACATTTGTATTGTGTTTTATAAATATTAGTGAGTTATATAGTAGTATAACTTTTTAGATCACGATCCAAGAATAAAGATATAAGATTATTCATTGACTTTTCATTATTAATTGATAATAATTAAAAATATTAAAATAATATTATCTTTTATAATAAATATATTTTAACATTAAGGGCCGTTCTTACAATGTTTGGTTAGTGCCTGATAACGCTAACCGGAAGAATTTATCATGTGTTAACCGACAGAATTCTACTGGTTAGTTTTAACCGACAATTAACCGGACGTTGTAAGAACGGCCCTAAATGTATTATCATAGGTATATAATTATATTAATAATTGACAATCGATAGAAGTCATTGGTGCACGCTGTGCGCGTGGTTATATAAATGCCCTTGCCTGCCCCTTCACCAAATGACACCACTGATATGGCACTACGTTGCAGCCAGTATTCCTAGTACTTATAAAATATTATTCATATGGGTTGATAAAGACAATAGATATGTATAAGTGCCTAATATTTTATTTTGGATAGGAAACAAGGCGTGGTAGTATATTTTGATCCGTTGATTGCTTACAATTCTAAAGTGGGATATGTAACAATAAATTACAATTGTAATAGTAGTTACTTCATAACTATTTATTAAAGCTGATAGAATTCAATTGTAATCGTGCACGCACAGACGTGTACTAGGTTGAGTTGTGAAAATCAAATCACAATAGAAAAATTGATTTTAAGGATTTTTTTCATTGATTATCATATTTATAGATATAAAAATGGCTGCACTAACAGAAGATATTTGTGCTACGGTGGACAAGCAATTAATCGAAGATATTTTGAAAAACGATTACGGTTTCATCAATGGAAAAATCCGAGAATTGGATGGTTACGATGACAAAAATTATCATATAACAGTATGTACATAGTTGTAATTTAAAAATTAAAAATAATTATCAATAAAAATAATTTACAATGCAAAATAAAAAATTATTATTGATATTTATTTGAATGTATATGAATTATAGGAAATATTTATCAGTCATTTTTTCTATAATGAATCATTTTAATTATTTAGAACCTATTATAAAATTAAAATAATACATTTTATTTTTAATGGTAAAATATTTTGTTCTTACAAACTTATTTCTTTTATTTCTCTATTATTTTATCATTATTTTGTTTCATTTTCCCTTCTCCAAATGTCAAACATGAATTAATACGTTGATGTCTATAAAAGCATTATTTCAGTATACACCTAATACTTATAAATAGTCACCTATCTATTAAGTAGTGATGTAATTGTGTAATTTTGATGAAAAATCAATTAATAAAAATGTATTTGTTATAGCAAAATATATATATATATATATATATATATATACATTTTAAAATTGTTTAGGAAATTGAAAAACACATAGAAGGAATTGAATTTCCTGTTGATGGAATAGTTATAAAATTCATTAACTCATTAGATTCAAAAAATCTATCACTTCTTGAAGCACAAACAAAGTTAACACAATACCTAGGTAATTTTTTTTTTTTTTTTTACTTAAAGTTTAATTATACATGTATTTAACTGTATACACACTTAGTACTATGACCCTAAGTAATACATTGAAAATGTTTTAATACTTATATATAGTATGTATCTACATATTTACAGTGGCTTATTTTCAATTTTTGAGGGGGGGTTAAATTTTTCTAAAAAAGTAAGTGATTTTATAATATTATAAAAAAAACATTATTATTTTATACCTTACATTATAAAAAAAATATGTAAGGTATAAATTAATAATTATATTATTCTATTATTGTTATAAATACAAATTAAGTTATTTGCAACCACATTACATAAATTAATGTTTTCTTTCTCTGTATTTTTGTAGCAAATTATTTATGACTTTTGAACTTTTTTTTTCTTTTGGGCGGAGAGTCAAGACCTGGGAACCTCCTAAAAAAAAAATTTAAAAAAATACGTTACTGCATATTTGTATAGATATTATATTATAAGATGTGGTTTGTTTTTTAATTGCAATATATTATTTGTTTTAAAATTAGAAAATTCTGGAATTGTCTGTCCAACTCCATTGTTAAATAAATATAGACAAAGTTATAGGTCTGTTATAATAAGTAAGTTATATAGAATGTCTAAAATTTAAATAAATTAACTGTACAAAAGTTGATTCAAACTGAACTTCAAAATTTTCATTTATAATTATTTTAATAGATAATAAAATGCATGCAGTCAGAGTTTATAGATACATAAAAGGAGAAACAATGAACAATGTCATAGTTAATTCAGAAATATCTACTGATTTTGGTGCTTATGTTGGTAATTTAACTTCTATTTTAAAGGTAATTATTTTGTACTTAATAAATGCCTATATGATATTCAAAATCATAGAAATGAAGTTTGTATTATAGAAGTTTCATTGTACTTCATCATTTATTTATAATTAGGAATTCAGTCATGATGGATTCCATAGGAATGACTTTCTATGGGCTTTAGAAAAATCTCCAGAAGTCATAAAATATGTGGATGTTTTTAACCAGGATAAACAACAAATCATTACAACGATTTTAAATAAATTCCAATCTACTATCTTATCAAAATCGGATAATTTTTCAAAGAGTATTACTAGTCTTAGCAATATAATTATTTTATTTTGTTAATAATACTTTGGTTATTTATAGGTATTATTCATGGAGATCTAAATATGAATAACATAATTGTAAAAGATGAAAAAATACATGCCATTATAGATTTAGGAGATGTTATATATTCATTTACAATATTTGATTTTTCTGTTTCGCTATGTTACTTAATTCTACATGAGTTTAGAAACAATAATGCAAAATTATCTGATGTGAAAATTAAAAGTTTTGTTGATGCTTATGAAAATCAGTACCAAAAATTAAACAATTTGGAACTTTCAGTAATACATGTAAGTATAAGCATAATGGCTCACTTATTTGAATTATTTGAAATATATTTTTTAATTTTTATTCTTATCAGTTTTCTGAACTATTTTAAAGAATAAATTATTTACAAATCATACATTAGGATAATTTATAAATAAATAAATTTTAATTGTAATATAATTACCATTAAAAAATTTATTTTATTCTCGGCAAAAAATTAATACTATTATTCATGCAGATTTTATTATGACTTTTTTTAATTTATGAAACATTCAATCTTTTATCACAAAAATCGCCTGTTTTCACCAGCTTCTAATAATGGTAAATTTTCATTCTGATTAAACTTTTTCCATTATTTTTTTATTAATATCATCATCTTCATAATTTTTCAAACTTTTCATTTATAATTAACATATTAACAAGTATAATATTTTGTTTATTTAGACTTGTATATGTGCTAGAATATGTCAAAGTTTGGTTTTGGGTAAAATGTCAAGCCTAAGAGATTTATCAAATCACTATATTTTATCAACACAGAAGAGTGGATGGAGAGCATTAGAAGAATTAATTAATATCCAAGAAGATGAATTTATTAAGTTACTTAAACATTAGTTTTAGAAAATGTAAATTTGTATTATTATTTTAATATTATTTACTTATTGTTAATTTATAACCTACATTTTACCAAAAACAATAAATCATTTTATTTTTTTTCGTATTTTTGTATTTTATATTTGAACTAATTTTATAACTTGTGGCCATATTTTAAGTATAACAGTTATACAAATATAATTTTTCTCAAATTTATAAATATAATTTACACTTATCAAAACAAATTTAAAAATTTGTCTAAATATTAATCTAGGCTATGAGATAAAGAGAAATTATAATATTTTATAATCTTTGATTTTAAATAACTACAAATATACTGTATATTACAATTACAATAATTCTATAGAAGGATGGACGATCTGAACAAAATAAGCAAAATTATAGACATTAATAGTGATTTTTAAGTTTATATACATTTGAATCTCATATTTTGTTAAGATATGTATATCTGCATAATATAACGATAATTTATAATACTTTTATTATCAAGTTCAATTTCATATTAAATATAATTTTTTATTTAAATTATAATTATAATAATATGATATAGTATTAGAACAAAAGTGGCTGACCCCAAGTAGTTGATACAAAGGTGAAGATAATATAATGTTTTCATTTTATATTAATTACTAATAATATTCTATGTGGGTGTTCTATTAAGAATAGTATTTTTTTTTGTTAATTGTTTATATTTATAAATATTTGAATATTTATACTATAAATTGGTATATATATATATGTATAAACATTATAATAGTAAATGCATATTTGTTTTGTGATAATAGTTTCAAAATACTGTATATAGAATTCAAAACAGTGGCATAGCCAGGGAGGGGGCTGTAGCCCCCCCCCCCCCCCCCCCCCCGAAAAATAAAGAAAATTTAAAAACTATTTTAATGGTCTATAAAAGTCATTACAAGTCTTGAAAAAATTGATCAGCCCCCCCCCCACGAAAAAAAATCTTGGCTACATCACTGATTCAAAATGCCACCACATTAATAAAATAATTATCTAAAAGTAAATAACATTTTATATCATCTTTTTTGTTATTAAATATAAAAACAATGTATAATAGACACAATGTATATTACGTTACATGTAAAGTGTAAATGTAATAATTATAAATACCTCACGAAATTACCGTCTGGCGTTAAATAAATATAAAATAACCTAACTTACATTCTTATGGTTTCACGATTTAAGATAAAGTTTATATCAAGGTGGATATATCGCACTATCAGTACAATAAGGCCACAACTCAAAATTTATGATTTTTGTGTTTTTGGTGTCTATGAATTCGTAATTTTTTTCTCTTTTTTTTTTGGTAGCGGCGCTATCTACCTCTTTATATTAGTACTGATAATATTTGACGATTACCTTTATTGCTTTGAACGTATATGTTAAAATCCTTAGGACAATTTGGCCGTAATTTGAAATGTGGCTCGTTTACTAAAAACCACATCATTAAAATCACAACAAAATTATAGATATGAATCCACCGTCAACACTTTTTTTTGTTTGATGAAAAAATTGTCATAATATTCTAAACTTTCATATTGATTTCCTGAACATTTTCTTTTTTTGAGTTGTGGTCTGACAGTGCGATATATCCTATATATCCACATTGGCTTGTATTAAACCATAGTTGAATACACGGTCTTAAAAGATCTTAGATAATCTTCTAAGACCGTGGTTGAATCATTTATTCTGTCGTCGAATTCTACCACATTTTTTATCATTTGTAAATTTAATAATTTTTTTTTTTTAGATTTTTATTTAAATGATCTTTGTACATTCATAATTTTACATAATGATAAATGTTAATTAATTAGAGGGAAATTAAATCATCAATTTATTAATGAGGTAAAATTGTTGGTCATCCGTTATCAACACTATCGATAATATTACAAAAAGTAACATCGATAATAATATGAGCGTTGCAAGCCATTTTGTTTTGGTTTCTATCCCCTCCACATTGTGTAAGCCATACAACAGTGAATGTGGCACATAGTATATCATTAAATTAAGGCCTATGTTGCCTTCCACGTAATTATTTATTGCCAATAGTCTTTATTTGTTTATTAAAATGCAAGGCTTTTTTTGTGAATAATTTTTTATTTATTTATATTTATTTTTAATTTTTAATGATTGTCAGTCTGTAACTAGTGTACGGTTACTTATTTGATAGTTTTCCTCTAAACTGATGTGTTTCCACGTTTGATGACCCTCAGTACTGTGACGTAGTCCGATGTGTTTTCGTTTTAAAATTTTACAAGTGAGTTGCGCCAATTGTGGTAATTTTTATCTTAACTAGTGTTCTAATGTTGGTGTAAATAAATAGAAATAATTTTACATTTAACGTAATAGTTTAGTGTTAGTATTTTTTAATTAAAATGTGAATCTTTTTAGGTATTTTAATGGTTTTATTGTGCATCTGTGTGAATGATTGGATTGCCTAGAGATTTTAAATCGAATAAAATCACCGTGAAAATTGATAATATGAAACGTAGAAGTTATGGTGACTCTCCTCCTATGTCACGTAAAAAACGTCATAGCAGCATTAACAGGTATGAAGGTAGTTCAGACGAGAGAGGATCTCCAGAACGTCTACGTCGTAGAGCTAGATCACCACCCAGTCCCAGAGCATCCAGATATTCAGAACGTGATGAATTTGGCCGTTCTAGGGATTTAGATCGATCCCATCCCACATATAAAGTATTATGTGTGAGCGCTTTACATCCAAAAGCTAGTGATGAACAAGTCAAAGAAACACTATATCGAGAATACCGAAAATTTGGTGAATTTTCTGTTAGAATATCTCATGAGCTTGATGAAAGGGTTGCGTATGTATGTTTTAGAAGCTCAGAAGATGCTAGAGACGCCAAACATAGTAAGCCTAGAATAAGTTTGTTTGATAAAATAGCTTTAGTTGCACCAGTTTATGAGAGTCGTAGTTCTAGAGATCATTATGAAACTAGAGCTAGACGTTCTCGATCTCGAAGTTTCTCTCCAGATTATGATCGATATTATCACAGGTCTCCCATTCCTCCAGAACTTCATAGGCCACATCCAACTGATAGGTTTTATGAAAGGTTACCATATGGTACTCTTCCTCCCATGCTGCCTCCACGAGATTTTAGAGAAATAGGTTTGCCACCATTACATCCTCATGAACTTATGATACCTAGAGCACCATTATTACACCACGTAGCTCCTATTCATCCTCATTTAGGACCAATTCATCCGCTGTATGGACCACCGAGACATTTCATGCCACCATTTAGACCACACCCTCATCCTCATTTGATGCATGACAAAAAAGACAAATTTCCAAACTATTTGCATCATATTCCACCTGAAGATGATCCATTAGCTACACGTACTTTATTTGCTGGAAATTTGGAAATTTCTATCTCTGATGAAGAACTTCGTCGTATATTTGGCCGATATGGAGTTGTTGAAGATATTGATGTCAAACGACCATTACCTGGAACAGGAAATGCATATGCATTTGTTCGTTATCAAAATTTAGATATGGCTCATAGGGCTAAAGTTGAATTATCTGGTCAGTATTTAGGAAAATTTCAATGTAAAATTGGCTATGGAAAATCTACTCCTACTCAAAGAATATGGGTGGGTGGTTTGGGTCCTTGGACATCACTTGCTCAATTAGAACGAGAATTTGATAGATTTGGAGTTATTAAGAAAATTGAATATGTCAAAGGTGACACATGTGCTTACATACAGTTTGAAAGCATTGATGCAGCAACTGCAGCTGTCAAAGAAATGAGAGGAGTTGCTTTAGGAGGTCCAGAACATAAACTAAGGACTGACTTTGCTGATGGAGGTGTTTGTGGCAGTCCTACATTAACTTATTCATCCAAGTCCAAATCATCTCATGATGATGTAGCAGCAACTGCTGGAGATTTACGAGAGCTAACTAGACGAGATGAATATCCATATAGTTGGCCTGATGGTGAGTATTCTTCATATAGTTCCAGGAGTTATCGAAAAGGTCGTTCAGAATATGGAGAAGAAAGCAGAGAGTTTGGTAACTATGATAATGGACGTTCGTTTAAGCAGCATTCTGTTTCTGATATTGGTTCTCCTCGATCGCCTGAACGGTCACCTCTTCATCAATCAATTGACAGTGATGTAGAATCTGAAGAAGGAGCAATACAATCTGCTGGGATTTTGGGTTCTGTTCGTACCTTAAATGATTTGGCTCGCAAGTGTTCTGATATATGGCAAGGAAGTCTTGTATTAAAAAGCTCTCAGTTCCCAGCTAAATGTTATTTGACATCTGGCGATCCAAACGTTATAGAATCAATGATGAAAGATGAAGATGGTAAATCTACATTACGCATTACACAACGTTTACGTTTAGATGAACCAAAGTTAGAAGATGTTTCTAAACGTATAATTACTGCTGATATGCATGCTATATTTTTGGCAATGCCTTGTTCAACTAGTTCAATCGCTAATGATGATGCATCAGTACAAATTAGACCGTTACGTAATTTGGTGTCTTATTTAAAACAAAAAGAGGCAGCTGGGGTCATATCATTGGTAGGTAAAGATCCTGAGCCCACAGGTGTCTTATATGCATTTCCACCTTGTGAGTATTCAGCTAATTTACTGAAACAAAGTGCTAAAAACTTAAGCAATGAAACATTAAAAGATGATCATTTAGTTGTAGTAGTAGTTAGTGGGGGTGTTTCATAATACAATCTAACTATAATTTGAGGGTCCATTGCAAATACTTGAAATAGACCTATTCATAATATTTTAAATCCATCATAACATGAAATATTTATAAATATTTAGAGTTAATATTTAATAATAGTTAATTTTAGGTTAATTAATTTTTTATTCTATATAATTTGATTTAATTCTTTGAAGCTACAGCATATATGTTTTTATTTTGAAAGCATGAATTGATAACAAATCAAGTTACTGTGGTTTATTAATATTGTGTGCAAGTTTATAATATGTGCTTTAATTTTAAATTTTTCTAAACATAATTTTATTAAATTGTTTAACATTTCGGATTTACACACACAGTTTAATTATTTATGAAACGTGTGGAGTGCGTAACTTAATTTATATAAATATAGTGTTAAATTGTCTAGTTCATAAAACAATATTTTAAGTTTATTTATGTGTATTAAAGTGACTTAATTATTTTTCATAATAAATTAAAATCATACATAATTTTATGGATAAGTGTTAATATTTATACCGTTCTTACATTTTATCAAATCAACATTCTTATATCTTTAAAAATATAGTGTAAATTATCAAGCAATCCAGTTAATTTGGATTGTTCAGTAATTTTTTTTTTAAAGTGTTATTACTATCTTAGACAGAAGTATTTTTATGATTAATTAACTTTGTGCGTTATAGTAGTTAAATAATAAAGTGTAATTCGCGATTTTACTATTGTTCATATTAAAAAATTTATTTCATTCATGTACGATGTAGTAATACTATTTTTATTAAGTTAAATTAATTATATAGTTAATTAAAAAAGAAGCATTGGTGTTTTTTTTTAATAGTATTTCAAAATTCAAGTTAAGTCAATGTTATTTGTTGACTAGTGATTGTGTAAAGAATTTACTATTATCGGTTCTGTGCGAAGTGATTACCAAGTTTGGTGTTTTATATCTGATAAAAAATTGTTTTTGAAGTTGTGTTTTTATACCGTTTTGATTCATATAGTGATTTAAATTGGTAAATTAAAAGCAGTAGTTTTTTAATTTTAATTTTTTTAAATTAAAATCTATATTAATAAACATTTTTATTCATAAACATATTAAATCTATATTTTTACAAATATCAAATTTGTATTAATATCTGGATTTTATAACTTTAACATAGCATTTTTAATATCATAATTTAATAAATATTCAAATTCTGTTTTAAATCTGTTTTAGAAAGTTAAAGTATAGTTAAAACTTGTAGATCCATTATTAAAAATAAATAAAGTACATAAATGTTATGATAATAACAAGTAATAAAATAAATAATTAAAAATTAAATCTAGGTAACATTTAAACTTGCATGTTTTTTTTATATATATATATATATATTTTTATTGGTTTTGAAATATTACTTGTAAAAGGTCTACTTATTTATTTATTTTTTTATAATCTACACAAAATGTTTCATATTAAGACTAAAATAATATTATTTAAATTTGACATTTATCAAGTTACAATTTTTATTTAATCTATTATTTATTTTTTGTATGACAAAAATAGTTCTAATTATTTATATAATATATAGATTAAAAAATTTGGTTTTTAAAATAAATTAAAATAACATAGTTTAAATTAAATTTTAATAACTTTTAGGTAAAAGTATCTTTTGCAACCGTAAAAATATTATAATAAAGTATGAGGCTTTTAAAGTAACGAAAACTCAAACTAATTATAGATTTAAATTTAGAGTTTATTGTCTACAGCCTGTGTATATTTCAGAGATTATTAATATAAAACCTATTAAATTATAATGGATACAAACATACACGTTACTGACACATAAACTCAATGGAATGAACTGTGTTGACGCCTATACACGTCAGCGGCATTGAACGTGTTAAAGATGTGGATATACCTGATGTTTTACACTGTAATATATATTACTCAACTATAAAATATAGTAATTATAGTAATTATCAAATAGTTAAGTTTTATTGAAATATATAATATTGATTTTATTTGATAAACCAATTAAATTCTGATAACTAAAAACTTAATTAAAACATTTGTTTAAGAAAATATCAACTGTTTAAATAATTTGTTAATCTTTAATTAATTATTTTCTTAGATTTTTATACAGTAGCTATTAAAATCATTACAAATGTTTTAAAAGGTAACAGAAGTATTATAATTTGTGATTACCGACTATAAAATCTTTTTACAAATATTTATGATTTTACTGATTAAATAACAACTTAATTTTTTTTACAAATATACTACTTATGAAGTAATAAAAAGTTGCTATTTAAAAGCAGTTCTAATGGTTAATTACAGCTCATCAAAATTAAGTGTAAGCAGTCATCTTACAGTAAGCTAAAAAAAAATTCCCAAAAATTTTCTTGTTTTAAATTATATTTCTACAATATAGTACTAAATATTTCTTAAAATAGAATATTCAAAATTATGACTTGTTTAAAAATATCTTTATATTTCAGCCAAGGCTACAAACAATTTCCAGCCAAGGTAAATTGTACTACATATGCATTCACATTTACAAAAATAATTGGATGACGTTTATCCTAAAATATACATATCTGGATCTATAATATATCATTTTTTTTTTAACTGACGAGTTACTAAATTATATTTATATTTTATTATTTTTTTTTTACTATTCTATGTTTGATCAATATAATTTTATCCTCTCTTATTGTTTGTAAGTATCAACTTTTGACTTCCTAACCTATAATTTTAATTATATGCATTTTTTAATTTTCAATATTTTATCCAGAATCATATTATGTTGGTCATAGTTAAATAAAGTAGATCAAATGTTTTAAGAATAATCTAAAAATAAAATAAAAATAAATCCATATTTTTGCAAATTCTTACAATAAATCATTGAGTTGAATAATAATACTTATAATCATAGTATGAAATGTTTCTTTTGTGTTAGTATTTTTTATTTAGCTTTTTTCACTTTATTTTTTTATGCATGTATCGCTCATGATAATAAGTTTTGATTTTTACTCTCTGGTATGCATATTTTATTAACCTCTAATGTCAAATGACCACTTATTCAGTTTTATACTTTCCGCCAAAATGTAATGATTGTACTTTATTCTTATATAATTAAGTTGATCATTCTATATACTCTACAAATAATAATAACTTAGTAAAAGATATAAATGTATACATATAATACAAAATCTTTAGCTCATGATTTTAAATAAATTAATAAATGTGATTGATGATACAAAAAAATTAAATAAATAAATGTTTCAAAAAAATAGTTACCTTATACTGTATAGTAAAATGTTAAGGAATTAATAAAAATAAAGTTAAATTTTTACTTTATTTTTATATCTTTCATTCTTATTTGTGAATGAAGCGTAATGAATATTGTTCTGAGAAGGAAAACGAGATTATTAACTAAAGGCCCTCTTATATGGTGATAGTAACACTCAACAATCACAGTCACGATAGTAACTACCAAAGGAACTACCACCGTGTAAACGTAAGCATTGCTGCTTTGCCTTTGAACGACACTAGTTTATCATATCTACAAATACCTTCAAAAATATTTTAGTACATTTTTTCAGTAATAATTAAAAAATTCTATTAGTATACTAACAAAGTTAGATGTTTTTTTTTTTTTTTTCTTTGTCATTAGAGTGAAAATAGCAATTACAAATTAAGGTAAGCTAAAACCAAATTTAATTATTATTGACGAATCAAAGTGAAGTAATGGAATTATTAAGAAGTTTTAAAATAATAACGTTAAGATCTGTGATTGTGATACAATTAATAAGTTGTTTTGTTTCCCATGTGTATTTTTCATATGTAATTTATCAATAAAAATAAAATCTCACGAAAAAACAAGTTCATGTAAATGCTCAATTAAATTTAAAGTTTTTAGGGAAATAAAATATTCATCCACAGCTGGATAGTGCATTCTGTTTAAATATTCAGTAATGTAACGAGTAAATAAATCAATGTATTTTGTCTAAAATAAATGATTGCATAAGATTTTGTGGTGCGTTTGCAGAATTAGACTCTATTTACTTATTTCTGTTATAGCTGATGAAACCACGGATATGTATATCTCTTTTGTTCTCTATCATATTTTGGTATGTTTTTCACCAATAGAAAGATTTTGGGACTTCTTAAAGCCGATTGATCATGATGCTAAGTTTTTATCTGAATGTATTAATCTTCACTTAAAGATTCCTTAACCAATAACAAAAAATAATTATACAAAGTTAATACAGTATTAAAATCATGAGTGGTCATATATCCAGAGTACAGACATTGATAAAATTCAACTATCCCAATACACATTACGTCCACTGTTATACTCATCAGTTACATCTTATAAAATCTGGTTCTTTAAAATAGTTGTGTATACTTTTTTTCTAATCTAACGGACATAAGACATTTTTTATGTATTTTTAAAAAATTTTAGACGAGATAGTGAAAAAAAAGATGAAATTTTAAAAGTAGAGCTATTCATACAGTTTGTGAAAATAGAGAATTACTTATTGAATCCATGGATAAAATTGAGACTATTCAAATCCAACTATTGCAATTAACCAGGTAAGTGCCCTACGTAGAATGTTACAGAATTCTATTTTTATTTAATGGTTAAATATTTTCCATCGTATAATACCTTACGTAGATATTATTTATAACTAAAGGCCGGAATTATATTCTCTTAAAATATCTAAACTAAGGCGCTAATATTCAATATTCTTTAAAAATTATTATAAAATTTGCAAAAAATATGCTTTTATATATAAAAGAATAAAGTATATGATGCAAAGAAACTGATCTAAATAGATGTATAACAATTTTACTTTTAATTAGGTAACATTAATTTAATTAATGATGTATTTTTAATTAAGAACATTTTTGTAAACACTTGACAACAATGTTTTGTTCCGTGTGCTCTAGTTTTACATTAGTCTGTTTGAAATGTTTTCATGTGTACTGAAAGAACATTTCATGTCAACGAAAATCACAGAAGCATGCTGAAAATGAGTTATTATAGCAGATGAAAAAATATTTATAATTTGTTTTTTATTATTTTCATTTTAGATTCTGAACGGAGTGAAGAATGTATTGATTTTACAATGATGTGTGTTTTTTTTTTATTTTTGTGTCTATCGACACGATTTGGGGCAGTAAAAATGCTTCGATTTCCTTATGTAGCAACTTTTCTAGGAAAGTGTTTGTAGGAAAGTGAATGTAGATGGTACTTTGGCTAGTCTAAAATCCAACGTTTCAATACTTTTTAAAAAAATCGAAAAAACGATAAAAAAAATTACGAAAAAACGGGAAATTTTACGCAAAATCACGTTTTTACAAATTAAATTTTTTTAAAATGCTCTAACTCAAAAACCAAAAATCGCAACAGCTTGAAATTTTCACCAAATCTTTATATTGACGTTTTCTATATATGGTTAAGTATTTTGACTTATTTATAGACAATTTAAATTTTCGATTTTTGTAAAATTTTTGTTTTTAAACATCTATAAAATTTAATTGGTTGAGCGAAAACTTTTGAAAATTTATTATTAGGTTTATAATAAGTTAAACTTATCGTAACTAAAAAATATCGGTGATCGGTTTACTCAAATTTTTTTTATAATCCCTTAATGCTCAAATTTGTATAAAATGTGTAAAAATCACGATAATTTGCAAGTTATTTTGTAGATAAAATTCATAAAAATTTTTCTGTTCATACTTAAGGTTCAAAATTTTAACACTAGGTTATCTATAAGCTACTCTTCAAAAATCTTTAAAAAAATTTCTACCGGTCTAAAAGGAATAAAATAAAATAAAATATACTTTTTACAATATTTATAAATAACAATGTATTATATCCTAGATAAACATATTAACCCCGTTCAGAATCATTATTCGTATAAAATGATATCTATCATTGCATTCAAATTTAACAAATCCATTGTAATAATGACCTATCCTATAAACGAGGTGCACTCCACCCCCAAATGTACAGCAGAGCGAGGCCCATCCGGTTCTTTTTTTTTCTTTCATATGGCATATGTTGGAGAAAAATACTTGAGGGGATACATTTAATAAATCTAAAATACATTTTAGTAAAGATTTTCAATTTATGAAATGTATGCCAGATACAGAAATAATTACCGTGGTAGGATTGAATAAGAAAGAACAATAATTATTAGTGATTCAAATTCTATAACTACTAGATTTTTAAAAAAAACTACAACTTATGTAATATATCATATCATTGGCGGAGAGCCCAATAAAAATATCCTGGATGATAGACTGTTTAATGGACATCTTAGAGCAGTCAACTTATTTTTCCTATACAATTTTCAAAATTAATACAAAAATTTCCTCAAATTTACAGCTCCGATTCTAAGGAGTAAACGATAGGCATTTAGTTTAGCAATTAATATTGCGTACTGCTGTTGTGTGAGTAGTATATGAACATTTGTGTGAGTGTCCAGCACTCTACCACTACTACCCGTATATTGTACAACGATGCGATATTCATTACAATTTACAAAACCGGTTTTAGTCAATTAACTTTATCTAATAATACAATAACAATAGTCAACACTTGTGAACAGAAACTTCTTTTTCGTTGGATTCAGCTTTTTGACATACAGCACAAAATTTATTTCTAATTCCCATAAAAAGTATTTTTTTTGTTCGGTATCCAATAATTGTCGCCCGTATAAAATAATTTATGTTTTTTTTTTTTAAAAAACGACTTATTGAATATTTTATACATTTTTAATCACAAAATACTGCGAAATCTTAGGGACATGATTTCAACAAATTTAACGTAACTTAAATCCTTTATAAAAAAATATTTAAAGAGTTACATTTAACTTTTATATTTTCAAATCGTTGGTATGAATGCAACAACTTTTAAATATTTTTAACTACAAAATAATTTGTAAATTTTTGTGTTTTCATCAAAATATTATGCTTATAAAAAATAAAATAAACTGTAAACTTTTTCGATATACTTTTGTAATTGGTAAATTAATTACTTACAAAAAACTTTAAATTACTATATTTTCAAACCTTTTTAGCAAAAATAACGAAAAATTTCATATCAAAATTTGAAAAAAAAAATAACCCAAAAACGAAAATTTTAAATGTCTTTAAATAGTTCAAAAAGATTTAAAATATTTTGAAAATATTATCACGTATGTAGAATACAATTTTAAACATTTATCAATTTATTTAATCAATAATTCGAGTTTCTTTTTTTTTTAATAAAATTTTTTAACTTTTGCTCTTTAGATTTAATTGTTTTGCTTAAACGACGTTTTTTCGTCCCGTATCTAAAATCTTTGTTCATTTTCTATGAGAACTTGGAATAAATAAAATAATAAAATATAACACCAATAATCTAAAGCACTGATACTATGTGCACTGAAACGTCTGAAACTACACTTTGATGTGGCACTTACAAATAGTAAGTACTAAAGTAAGTGTCGACTAAATCCATAGATAACTACGGCATGTACAGTATGTGTAAAAATTAATTACAGTAAATATATCAAATTATAAATATAATACAATATTTATTTTAGTTTACAATAAGTCTATATAGGGATCTATATAGTATTATCGGTTCGCTGTTATCTGACGTTGCGCGCCGGCAGTTCTTGGAAATAATTAATGGTTCGTACGCGCATGCACATGTCATTGCAATCGATGGAATAAAATATTTTGTCCGACAACCAGACTAATTTTAATAAATTTAGACTTAAAAGCCTGACAAAAATACGTCAACTTCAAATGATCGGATTTCAATTTTGTAAAAAGATTTGAGTTGATCAACCTTTTTTCTAGGTTATTGTGGAAGTCGATTTTAGAATAACTGTTTAACATTCTTAAAAAAGACAGTAAATTAAATCTAAAAATTAAAAAAAAATTGAGAAACTCAAATAAGATTTAAAGACAATTTTTAAACAAATATCAAAAATCGATTTCCACATTAACCTAGAAAATAGGTTGATAAACTCAAATCTTTTTACAGAATTGAAATATGATGATTTTAAGTATGCATAATCTTGTCAGGCTTTTAGGTCTAAAACGTGAAATAAATATGCTGCTTCCAACCGCCTTAACAAATTAGAAATAATCGTTTTTAGATATATTTAAATTAAAAACTGGGCTATAGGTTGTCTACAAACAAAATTATTTTTAAGACATACTGGCAGCAGTGAATTTATTATAGTAAATCTATTGATACATTTCTGAAAAAAAAAAACTTGAAAATTACTTTAACTAGACCCATGATTACTGCTGAACCTGAATGTTCCTTTTTAACACTAAAATATGATAAAAACTTGTGTAGCACCATGTCAAAGTATTGACAGCATTATCTATGATATCAATTGAAAAACATATGATAAAAAAACATCTAGTTTTAATGAAAATATTATTATTTGCCGAAAAAAATTTAATTATATATATATATATATAAATTAATTAAATTCATGAGGTTATTTACTATAAGCAATAATATACAAAATACTTTATTAATGCTCTTGTTGTATAGTTGTTTACTTTCAGAAGTCCACTTAAAATAATTCCAATAATAGATATTTATACGGTTTTGAAAATTGACCAAATTTATACTTATTCAAATTTTGTATCTAGTTTCAATTATTATATGTTAACATCAATAATATTTATAAACCTTAAATTAATTTTAACCATCAATCCTCAAAATTATAAAATAATTAATAGAATATGACAGTTTTAAGTTTCTTTAATAATTTAGTCATGAATATAAGGTTCAGAAGAAAAATTAAAAAAATAAACATACATTTGATAAAAGCTCTATAGTATAATAATAATTAATGATTGAAAAATATAGTTAAGTAAAAAAAAAAAAAAGTAATAATAATACTTTACATTACATTAAATAACAGATAATTGCAAAATAGGTAGTAACAATTGTGCAGCATCTTGAATGTATGAACTACTATTTGAGGACTGAAAATAAATGTGTAAGTAAAATTAATTTACATAAAAAGTAAGAATTAAGTCATAACTGAATATTATTAATACCTCAAGATAAATATCACTAATATTGTTTGAAGTATCATCTGCATCAAATTTGGTTAGTAAGCAAGCATATTTATTAGCAACTGATCTAATTCGACAACATACAGCTTCATTAAGACTAAAAAAAAAGAATAATCATCAATATTAATGTATAACAAAAAAAAATAAATATAACCCTTACCGAGAAATATTTTCAGCTTTTACAGTTACTTGGTGATTTTGTGTATCAATCATTAACATTTCACCTAGTTTATAGTATAATTCCATAGCAGCAGCAGTCAATTCAGCCAAAGCTGAAATAGCTTCATCATGGATATTATCCTCGGTGTCAAACTCTCCATTTGAGTTGTTATCAATTGAATCACTAACCTAACAAAAAATAACTAAAAAATTAACTAATAGTGACAATTTCTAGTACCATTTCTAGGTACCATAAAATTAATATTGACAACATGTATATTTGATAGGATATAATCTGAAATTTCCTTCTTAGGATTAAAGTAATTAAGATATTTCAAAAGTTATCTTTATTTATAATTAATTAATTAAAGTAAAGTGGAGCAATGCTATACTTATAACATATTTTATATTGGTTATTGATATTTAGGAATGATTGGTAACCATGATTATTTAGAACCTAGAAGGATAAAAACAGAAGATTGGTCAAATTAATTTGCTAATAAGCTAATTTTTTTTTTCTTATTAATAAATTTTTGTTATTCTTGCTTACATTATTAAATAATAATTATTAACTTAATGCTTATGATTAAATGTAGTTGAGGTACATTTTTCTGTCCAGCCCTCTCCCTGTTTTCCATTCCTAGATCTGCAATTGGTTAGGAGAGAGATTATGAATTTTTAATACAAAACTAGTAGTACATTAAAAATATAGTTATACTCCAGGCTAAGCATTTATTTATTTCTACGTATAAACTCTGTATTTATATATTATTTTATTATCTAAATACAATTTGTATTTTATAACGGATTTTTTTTTTTTTTTATAAAGTTAATTTTTATTTATTTTTTATTTAGTTAATAAAGTGTATTGTTTGGATTTCTTACCTTCAGTATCTTGTCTGTTTTGACATCAACATTAATTTTATCAATGGTAGTAATAAGACATTTTTTAAATTCTTCGCCATTCATTAGTTTTTCATCATCATCACTTACAAGATAACATAGTTCTTTTATTTGTTCCAATGTATCTTGAATATCTGTCAATTGAGTTCCAGAATATGATAATAAAACTGTTTGTAGTTTCATTTGACATTGTTTAGATAATAATTCTAGACTTTCTAAATGAATTAATCCTGTAAATTGTTAAGAGTAAGAAAGTAATTTTAATGACTTGTTTTCATAACATATAATATTTTATAAGAATTAAAATAAGTCATAAATCAAAAATATTACTTTAAAATTGTAAATTTTTTTTATTTGTGTTCAAATTAATTTTTGGTAAATTTAGAAAGGAAAACACAATTATAAGTAAATTAATATACACATGTATAGTTGATATTAATATTAAATGTACCTTATTTAAATTATGACAAATGTTCATTAAAATATTTTAATTCCTGATATGAATTTCATGATTATACAAAATTACAGTATAAGATAATTAAAATATTCCAATAAACATAATGTTCAAAATTTAAATTTCAATCTTTGATTTTGTAAATAACCAACATAAAAATAATTTATACTTTTTGGTAAACATTTTTAGAAAAATTATTAAATTTTGAATTATATTTAGCATAGTTAGTACCTTGAAAACTATCTAACAAGAAAGCATAGCCTTTGTTTACTTCAATTTGATTATTTTGTTTGGATTCAATTTCTGATTTTTCTTTCGCTTCTTGTAATACCTAGAAAAATATAATTAGAAAATAACAAAATAAAGGTATGAAATATTTTTAAAGAAAATTCCATAAAAAAATTAAGGAAATCTAAAAAAGTATAATAAAATGATTAGCTATAACTCTAATGGACATACCCACTTTGTTTTTTTTTTTTTTTATTGAATAAAATTAAATATATTTACAATCTGTAATATAGTAAAACAATAAGTAAATTTGTTAATATTTTTTACAAGGTTTGGAGACTTGAGTGAAGGGCGTCCATCGACACTACTTTAAATTGTTATTTTTTCTTTTTTTCTTTTTCTATTTAATTATTTAGTAAAGTAAATAATGAGGCCAATTTAGTTTTAGTTGACGGGAAGGGTTATCAGGGAGAGTCTTAGAGGAGAGGTTTGAAATTAGTGGGTTTGAATGATTATTTGTATTAAAATGAAATTTTTTATAGTGGGCAGAGGTGAGTGCGTGAAGAGTTGGAATGTTTAAGTCTATGGATAGTATAATTACTAATATACCAAGGTGCGTTTGTCAGGAGGTGAAGACTAATCGACAGAAAAGATTGGAGGAGATTTAAGTTTGAATTTTTGGTCGATCCCCATATTTGGATTCCGTATGTCATTGCAGGTTATGTGATATATAGGTCATATCCACTTTTATAAAATGTTGTAAATTTTCTAAAAATTTTAAATTCATCCAAAACTTAATGTATTCTCAATACAAAATTATGTTGTACAATAACTCCTACAACCATAATCATATCCGACTTTTAGATATAATATACTCTACTTTATCAACCAAATTTCTACTCAAACTCTACCCTTTAACATGAACAAATTAAATACACAAATAAATAACTAAATTCATACTAAATTCTTATTGTTACATATCATATAGCAATCTACTAGTTAAAGTGCGAGTTGATATAATTATTGACTTATCCCCTATCCCTTAAAGCAACATCGTCAAGACATTAAACCTTGAACTTTTATGTTTTAGTTTTTATAAATAATATACAACAACATAGTATACATATTAATATATTACTTACAAGTAGTTAAATTTAAGTTGGTTTTCAATCAATTAATTCCACCAAACATTTATAGATAAATGTATAGATAGCAAAAAACTTGCAAAATGTATTATAAGAGTAACTATTTAAATGTTTACTTTTATTTATTTTTTTATTTTATATTAAATTATAGAACGATCATATTACAGATAAGATACAAAAGAAAATTAAATGCTCTACAGAAACTAATTTTTTATAAAAAGGAGAAAGAAGGATCGATACTGACAATGTACATGAGATGGACAACTGAAGAATTAATGTAGTAGTTCGAGGAAGAGAATGTGGAAGGAAGCAGATTCTCTTGTATAGCCGATTAGGACATTTTAAAACACTCAGGATAATGATTAGGGATGTTAATTTTTAAGGTAAGACAGAATAGTATATTTCCTGAGTGTTGACAATAAGAAAGACTTTCTAAGGATAAAAGATGTTATACTGGTCTGAATTTATGAGGTGGATAGGGTTTATAAACAGAGAGATAGAAGAATATTTTTTGGATAATTACAATCACATTATGGGCAGAGGCGGTGGATAGATACAAAAGAACAATCCTGTACTTAAGGATGGACAAACTAAAGAACAAAAGTGTTTAATGAAGTGACCAGGTGAAATTCTGTTGAAACAAGTTTATGAAATCTAGCAATTTAAGAGCCTTATAACATACCATTTGGATATGCATACTTGGGCATAGATTTTAAGTAAGGGTAAAACCTAGATCCTTTACTAAGCATCTGGAAGATTGAGAAAAAGATCTAAAGATTCTCTTTGTGACACTAATTGTTGACATTTAATTTGGAAGAACATTTTCATATCATCAGGAAAGATAAGGAATTTTGTATGATGAAGATAGAAGAGGCTGAATTTAGTTTATTAGACAGATATAAACCAGAAAATGTTTAATTATAATTACTAGCTTTGCTTCAAGGGAGTGAACTAGGCCTTTTACTATACCAGGCTTGCGCCTATACTAATAGATGGCTGTTGAAAGGATTTTGTAACAGGTAGCAATTGAATTGTATTAAATTGATTGGATAAGTCAGTTTGTCCATGTTAAGGGGTATTGTTAGGGTATGCATTAGGATGATGGAAAATATGTGTTTTAATTAAGAGTTGGATGTGTTCATGATCAAAAAAAAAGTTTTAATAGAACATAATTTTAGATTATGTCATGAATGGTTTTTAAATTAGCATATATTAAAAGAACAGAGTTCCTGATAGAAGTAGACATTTCCATTATTGTTTAAATGCCAATGTTTAGGATAGATTACATTTTTTGTCAGTAAAGGACATTATGCAGGCTTTATTGTAAGAATTTTTTCCAACTCCACAAATAAAATATATATCATACTCTGAACACTAATTTTATTGGTTCTGATAAAACAGATGATGAATCCAAAGACAAGGAAGGAGCTAACATTGGTTTCACAATTATTCAAACAATTTGATCTCATATTTATCAATTATTTATTTTAATTTATATTTCATAGACTATTTTTTAACTATTTATATAATAAAATGGTTATATTATTTAGTTATATTTATATAATAAAATATACAATATATAATATTTATTTACTATTTTTATAAATCATTCTTTATAATAATAATAATAATTAGCAAATATTTATATTATAATTACATAATTTATAAAAATTAATATTATAAAATATGAATAATAAAATAAACCAATGATTTCAAGTAATAAAATAACACATGTCTAATTTTAAATAACTTCGGTGAAGTAAATATTATTGTACTTCTCAAGTCTGCAGTTAAGTATTCAAGTGCAGATGTTCATTAAATCAACTGCATATTTTATTTTTCCTAATGCACAGTTAGTGTCCTACTGCACCTTACAATAAAGCCTGACATTATGTGTTTATGTGTATAAAATAAACTAAGTATAAAATACCTGAGATAAATTAATTTTTTCAGAGTTTGGAAAAAATAATGCTCTTTTTTTTCGTAGACCAGGATCACCTTCTTGCAACACTTCTAATGTTTTTTTACCAACAGTTTCTAATGTATCAAGACCTCCATTGATTAATTTACTACCAGTATTTTCAACAATTTTAGTTATTTGACTAACATTGCTTAGGAAATAATTAGTATCTAAAATTGATTCTGATGATTCTTCTGTTGATTTATCTAAAAAATAAAACTTATTACAATAAATAAAAAAACCTGAATATAAAATCATTACCATTTAATAATTTCACTTTATCACTGTTCATAGATGCTAACTCTTCAGGTGATGGTGCTCCGATAACACTAGTTAAACCTTGAGAAACTTGATTTGTTAATGCACTTGCAGTTGATATTAGTGAATTCATACTCCAACCACTAGACCAACCACCCCAAATCTAAAGATAAGAATAAAAACTCAAAACTAAATTTAACAATTAATTTAATAAAATTTAAATCTAAAGTCTAAAATGGATTTACTATAAATGTAAGTGTTTAAAAAGGGATTGATGTAGGATAGTAGGATATTTAGGTATAATGTAATTAAATTTGAGTAATCTACAAATAATCAATACATTTAAATTAGTAACTTTATAAATAAATAAAACATTATTTATTAAATGTATATTAAAGAATATATAAATTGTAAGCTATTTCACAACATTGATACTTTAATGTAAACACTTATGAAATAAAAGAGTATTTTTACTTACACTACTTTGACAGTTAGTTTCTTTTAATTCATTATCAGCAGTAATAGTCTCTTTGAGAGTATGTAATTTAGAATCTGTATCATCACTGTCCACAGTCAATTTATCTAATCTAGATTGAAGTGTAGGCATTGCATTAAAATTATTATTTTGATTGGAAGATTTTGTGTCTAAGTGTTTGTGTTCTATATATTGATCTGTATTCACTAAATTAGAAACACTAGATAATGCAGATGATTTTATTTCAGTAGTAGATTCCACGGATTGTACTAAATCTGGTAAATCAAAATCAGTTTCGACTTCCCATCCATCATCACCTTTACTACCTTCATCTGCACTTTCAAACTCTACTTCAGAATCTGACATATTACTACTAAATAACAAAAAATGAAATGTATGAAGAACATAAAACGAATTAATTTTCATTATTTGATAAATGTGTTTGTACTCACTTCAATAACTATTTTCGAAATTGTTAAAAACAAAATGTATGTATTTATATAAATTTAAAAAAAAAGTAATAATAGAAATAACTACAAATCTTTTAAATATACGTCATTACTCAAAAAAATATAGTGCGTGTAAATTTTTACCAACTCTCACATAAAATCAAATGATAAGTGATAACAATTATTTGATAAAAATAATTATATAGTATAAAAAACCACTATAATTCTAGTAGTTAGGGATGGGAATTTCAACTCATTTTGGTGAAACGAATTCTTCGACTCAGCTCGACTTATTAAGTTGAACCAGTGAGCCGACTTTTAGCTCTTTTGTTCGAATCTGAATCAAATCTCGAATGACAATTTACGACTCTCAAAATTTGGAGTCTCAGATTGACTTGCAAGTTCATAGTACCAGTGATGTACCAGTTATATTTAAATTTGTATGGTTAGGTATATCGTTATAAATGAATTAAAAGATATAAGATAGATTTATCGAAGAGTAAATGAACACAGAATTAAGCAATAATTATTTAGTATGTAGTATTGTTATGCAGATATCAGTTTAAAAGTTAAAGTTGTATATATGTTTATCAGAGTTGCCAGTATGTTCAAAAGTACAATTGCCTAGTAGAAGTGTCCTAAAAGCAGACTTGGATAAAATACTTTTTAAAAGTATTTAGAATAAATACTCGAATATTTACAAAAAATAGTATTCCGAATATGTATTCAAATACTTTATACAAATTGTATTCTTAATACATTGTTTAGAATTTTTCAAAAGTATTCCGAATACTTTTAAAATACTTCTAGTTTTTCATACTATAAAAATTATAGATATCATGAGAATTATTTGAAATTGTAGCCTAAATATATGTTAATTTATTGCATTTTTATATTATATAATTGTTATAGATTATGATTATGAGCGGCTAGGAACACAGGAAGGAGAAAAAGAAATTTATAGACTGGCGAAGGTGAGAGAAAAGCGATCCAAAGATTTCCAAGATGTCTGGTGTATAAAAATGAGGATAAGAGAGTTTTAACAAATGATGAGGATGTGAAAAAGAGATGGAAAGAATATTTTGAGAAATTACTGAACGAGGAATATCCAAAAGAAGCTTTAGAGAGTATGTCATGGAATGAAGGATTGATTGGTCTAGTGGGCGAGGAGGAAGTGAGAGATGCGGTGAAGGCGGTGAAAAAGAAAAAAGCGGTAGGACCAGATGGAGTACCTGTAAAGGTGTGGAAAATGTTAGGAGATGTAAGCATTGGGTGGTTGAAAAATCTTTTTAATAAGATACTGATAGAGGGAAAAATGCCAGAAGATTGGAGAAAGAGTTTTATTGTACCAATATTTAAAGGAAAAGGAGACATACAAGAATGTGGGAACTATAGAGGAATAAAGCTCATGAGTCATAGTATGAAGATCTGGGAAAAGATTATAGAGAAGAGGATAAGAAGTGAGACGTCTATATCAGAAAACCAGTTTGGTTTTATGCCAGGAAAATCGACAATGGAGCCATTATTTTGTATTAGGCAATTAGTAGAGAAGTACAGAGAAAAGAATAAAAAACTATGCATGGTGTTTATAGATTTAGAAAAGGCGTATGACAGGGTGCCAAGAGAAGTTTTAAGGTAGGCATTAATGAGAAAAAATGTCCCAAAAATGTATGTTAATTTGATCCAGGATATGTATGAAGGGTCGAGTACTAGTGTCAAGAGTCGGTGTGGAGTATCAGAAGGTTTCAGTATAGGAGTAGGTGTGCACCAGGGGTCAGCTCTAAGCCCCTACCCGTTCTCAGTGGTAATGGATGAGGTTTCAAAGGAGATACAGGGTAAGATACTGTATAATGTTTACATCATCCGAATAAAACGAATTTCGGATATAATGATCTAATTCTTAAGGTCCCTTGAAGATCGTTATAAGCAAATTCTACCGTATAAAAAATAAATTAAACCCTATATTTATATGAAAAGTAATATTTTTTTATACAAAATGTATTATTTCTATTATTTACAGATACCAGATATATCTGATTTATGGGAAAAAGAAGCACGGAGTTCGATGAAATTTGTAACTCCCCCTCATTGTATTGGAGCTCTTGATGGGAAATATATAGTGATGAAAACACCATTGAATAGCAAAAGCCCTTACATTAATTACAAAAGGACAAATAGCATAATTTTAATGGCTCACAATGGTACCAATAATACATTTTTGTACGTTGATGTGTAAACTCCTACAGGTATAGTGTGGTCGTTATACGACTCTTATTCTCTGACGGTATGAGTTATTATATTGTTTAGAGTAAAGGCTGTTCAAGTCGGGAAGTCGACTTAAAGACTGGAGCTATTTTCCTCCAAAAATGAGATACTGTTTTCCTCCACTGTCTATTTCCCTCCAATTATTATAGATGCACTTATTGATTATTCATTTTTCTCCACTTACCGGTTACCATAATGTATATACGTCTCAACTATCCATTTTCAAAAAAAATACTTACTATTTTTGAACTAATAATTTATAAACACACATGAGTACCTACTTGTATTTAATTGTCATAAAAAAAAATATATATATAATAGCGTTAGGTGCGAAAAATTGATTGTTCTTTTATATTTAATAAGCCAATAGATATTTTAAAGCTAATATAATAGTATAATATACTCAGCGGGCCGCGTGCTAAGAGAGCGCAAATTACAGATCAAAATATTTATTCCGTACTATTACAGCAGTAAAGACCCACCACTAGCAACTAGTATCATTTATAGTTTCTATTCTCAGAATGTTAGTCCGCAGATAAATGTCTATTAAAATACATACTTGGTGGAAAATGGACAGTGGAGGAAATTGATATTTATTTGTAGAACAAAAAGGAACTTTAATTTTTTTTTTTTTAGGAAAATGGACAATGAAGGAAAATGGTATCTCATCTCAGAAAAATGATTCCACCCGACTTAAGTAGCAGGGTCGTACTCAAAGAGGAGGGGGGTTCGGGTCCGGACCCCCCCCATTGAAATTTCTACAGTTACACAATTGTTTAATAGTAAATAGTATAATAATAGTAGGTTTACAGTGTATTTTAATTTCCCGTTATCTTCAATATACAAAGCTTATAGATTATATTATTCTTCTTTTTCTTCTTCTTCTGCCTCGCCTTCCTTCCAACTCTTTGGGGTCGGCCACCTTTGTCCTACACCTCCACTTCACTCGGTCAATCACATCTCTTCTGCACACACCGACAGCCTCATGTCATTCTCCATAGCCTCCAACCATCTCTTTTTTGGTCTTCCTCTTCCTCTTTTCCCTTCAATGTCCATCTTCATAACCACTTTTACTGCATTCATTTCCTCTCGCCTCATCACATGCCCAAACCATCTCAGCCGATTTTCTCTCATCTTGTCCACGATTGACGCTACACCAACACTACCTCTCACGTATTCGCTCCTTATTCTATCTTCTCTTGTCACTCCACTCAACCATCTAAGCATTCTCATTTCCGCGACACTCATACTTTGTTCTATTCTCCTATTAACCGCCCAACACTCTGAACCATACAGCATAGTTGGTCTCACTAC
The DNA here is from genome assembly GCA_034509805.1 of Sipha maydis. Lineage (NCBI taxonomy): Eukaryota > Metazoa > Arthropoda > Insecta > Hemiptera > Aphididae > Sipha > Sipha maydis. The sequence continues at coordinate 57,117 of JASXSY010002039.1, forward strand.
ACTTTTATAAAATTTACCTATCAGCCTAATTGGAATTCTCTTATCGCATAACACGCCCGATGCTTCTCTCCATTTCATCCACCCGCACTTAATCCTATGTTTTACATCCATGTCAAAGCCCCCGTCCTTTTGAACAAAAGATACTAAATATTTAAAGCTCTCAACTTCACCTATCACATCACCATCTATTGTCAGTTGTCTCCTCATTCCTTCAACTTCTTGGTCTCTTTGTCCAAAATCATACTCTATATACTCAGTTTTATTTCTCCTAATTCTCAATCCCTTTTCTTTGAGGGCTAACCTCCACTCATTTACCCTATTATTGGCAACTTCCAGGTTCTCTCCTACCAGAACTATATCATCCGCAAACATCATACACCATGGTATCTCACCCTGTATCTCCTTTGAAACCTCATCCATTACCACTGAGAACGGGTAGGGGCTTAGAGCTGACCCCTGGTGCACACCTACTCCTATACTGAAACCTTCTGATACTCCACACCGACTCTTGACACTAGTACTCGACCCTTCATACATATCCTGGATCAAATTAACATACATTTTTGGGACATTTTTTCTCATTAATGCCCACCTTAAAACTTCCCTTGGCACTCTGTCATACGCCTTTTCTAAAATTATAAACACCATGCATAGTTTTTTATTCTTTTCTCTGTACTTCTCTACTAATTGCCTAATACAAAATAATAGCTCCATTGTCGATTTTCCTGGCATAAAACTAAACTGGTTTTCTGATATCGACGTCTCACTTCTTATCCTCTTCTCTATAATCTTTTCCCAGATCTTCATACTATGACTCATGAGCTTTATTCCTCTATATTTCCCATATTCTTGTATGTCTCCTTTTCCTTTAAATATTGGTACAATAAAACTCTTTCTCCAATCTTCTGGCATTTTTACCTCTATTAGTACCTTATTAAAAAGATTTTTCAACCACCCAATGCTTACATCCCCTAACATTTTCCACACCTCTACAGGTACTCCATCTGATCCTACCGCTTTTTTCTTTTTCATCGCCTTCACCGCATCTCTCACTTTTTCCTCACCCACTAGACCAATCAATCCTTCATTCCATGAAATACTCTCTAAAGCTTCTTTTGGATACTCCTCGTTCAGTAATTTCTCAAAATATTCTTTCCATCTTTTTTTCACATCCTCATCCTTTGTTAAAACTCTCTTATCCTCATTTTTTATACACCAGACATCTTGGAAATCCTTGGATCGCTTTTCTCTCACCTTCGCCAGTCTATAAATTTCTTTTTCTCCTTCCTGTGTTCCTAGCCGCTCATATAACTCATAATAACTATTAAGCTTCGCTTTGCTTACCGCACTCTTCACTATTTTACATACATTTTTATACTCTATCCAATCTTCTCTCTTCCTGCTTTTCTGTCCTACCTTAAATTGCTTTTTCTTACTCACTACTACTCTCTGAATCTCCTCATCCCACCACCACGTTTCCTTGTCTTCTGGTAAACTAATTTTGGTTAGCCATCCTTCTCCAAACCTCATTTATATTTCCCTCAACATTCTACACAGCTTTTTCTTTTAATTTTTTTATAAACTCCTTCTCTTTGTTTCCTATTAATTTCCACCACCTAATTCTGCTCTCCTTTCCTGTCTTCCTTCTTTTGTTCATCTTTATTCCACTACACCATACTTCCATTATCATTAACCTATGTTGTGTTATTACACTCTCTCCAGGAATTACTTTTTACTAAGCCTAATCTAGTTTTTTGTACAAATCTTGATACTGTTGCGGATGGGATTATGCTCTGTACGTGAACGAAAACTTTACTGTGTGAATTAATCACATATTACAATTAAAATATTTTAGATTGGCTATGCTTTACCACTTCAAGTTACAAGGTAAAAATTTACATTTTAGGTCACCATCCTAAAAATTTCCAATTAAACATTAAAAAAAAATACAAACAATTTGTTCACAGGGCGGTCGTCATAGTTTACAACTGATTTATGGCTGCACTAGGCAACAACAAACTTCCAAGTCACGCCATATCAAGTTATTTAACATAGTTTCAAAATATTAATAATTTTAAAAGAATTATAACTCAAATCAATTTTGATTACAACATCATTCTCAGTGTAAAAAAAAAAAACACTTCCGTTCAGATAAAAAAAAAAAAAATTTCGAGAGAGCACTAAACTAAATGTATGCTTCACTTTTTTATTTTTCATTTTTTTAATCCACCATTTAATTGGCACCAAAGTTTGTGAAATATTCTTCCGACTTCTGCAGCACTAATTTCTATTTTTGTGTAATTGTCTCCAAATATTTGGCCTTTAATTGTCTGTTTCTGTATTCTTTTAATGAACAATTCTTAAGTTCAGGAGAAGACTCAATAAATTAGCTGATAAGTCTTGTGTTTATCCCCATACAAAATCAATCATAATAAAAGAACCGGATGGGCCTCGCTCTGCTGTACACTTGGGGGTGAAGTGCGACTCTTCATAGGATAGGTCATTATAATGGATTTGTTAAATTTGAATTCAATGATAGGTATCATTGTATACGAAAAACGATTCTGAACGGAGATGATATGTTTGTCTAGAATATAATACAAAGTTATTTATAAATATTGTAATAAGTATATGTTATTTTGAAACGAAAAATTTAAAAAAATCGAAAATTTAAATTGTCTATAAATAAGCCAAAATACTTTGAAAACTTAACCATGTATAGAAAATGTCATTATAAAGATTTGGTGAAAATTTCAAGTTGTTGCGGTTTTTCGTTTTTGAGTTAGAGCATTTTAAAAAAAACCGATATCTTTGTCAGTCTAGAATATTATACATTATATTATATTTTACATGTAATTCTATGTCAATATTCGCTGTTCAAACGATTATAAAAAAATTTTTTGAAGAGTAGCTTATAGATAACCTAGTGTTAAAATTTTGAACCTTAAGTATGAACAGAAAAAATTTTATGAATTTTTATCTACAAAATAACTTGCAAATTTTCGTGATTTTTCCACATTTTATACAAATTTGAGCATTAAGGGCTTATAAAAAAAATTTGAGTAAACCGATCACCGATATTTTTTAGTTACGATAATTTTAACTTATTATGAACCTTGTATGAACCTTAAGTATGAACAGAAAAAATTTTATGAATTTTTATCTACAAAATAACTTGCAAATTTTTGCAATTTTTACATATTTCGTATAAATTGGAACTTTGAGCACTTTTAAAAAAAATTTGTGACTTACGATTTTAGATTTTTTTTATCAGTTAAGGAACAACTTATAAGAAACCTTGTATTAAATTTTCAAGATTTTCTGGCCGGCCAAAAAAATTTTATCGTTATTTTAAAAAAAAAAAATTAAAAAAATTGAAAATTTCAATTGTCTATAAATAGCTCAATAAAAGTCAAAATAATTTGAAAATTTAACGGTGTATAGAGAACGCTAATCTCAACATTTAGTGAAAATTTCAAGTGTTTACATCGATTAGTTTTTGAGTTATAGCAAAATAAAAAATTTGATTTTGTCGAAAACTGGTTTTGCGTAAAAACTCCCGTTTTTCCCTTATTTGTTTAGAGTTTTCCCGTCGCATTTAAAAAATTTTGAAAATTTTTTAATTTTGACCCCCCAAAGTACCAACTAGATTCACTTTCCTTTCGGAAAAGTTGCTACATAAGCAAATCAAAGCATTTTTACTGCCAAAAAAAGTGTCGTCAGACACAAAAATAAAAAATTAAAATAAAAAAAAAAAATTAAAAAAAAATAAAATAAAAAAAAAACACACATTATTGTAAAACCAATAGATTCCATTCAGAATCTATTGTAAAACCAATAGATTCCATTCAGAATCTAAAAAAATATTAAACATTGTATAACTTTAAAACATTATTTTTAACAATGAACCTTATTTACACTTATAAACTATTATATATAACTTGAAATGTTTTAAATTATTATCTACAACCGTGGATAATAAAATTTTGTCATTTAAGACTATGAACCATGGTTCTATAAAAAGTCTGGTTTCAATAGTCTTATGAACCATGATCACGGCTGAAGATAATACATATATATTTATTATCTCTAGCCGTGACCACGAACGTTGTGAATGTTGTGATTATATTATTATATGAATACATCATGACAACTGACGAATAACCAATGTTATATTTTGTTGTGTCTGTCTATACCGACTTTTATAATAAATAGTGTTCAAAAAAGTTATTGTGGAATAACACATTTTATATTATGGCGCCGACTATCCATAATAATGCATCTCAAGAAAAGAGACCACCGAGGCCCATTGAAAAAAGGTTAAGCTTATTCGCTATTTTCTTTATTCTCTCTTTTACTGGTATTAATAATTTTTTTTACTGATATTTTTGTTTACAGGTCAGATTTAGTATGTAAAGTGAAATATTGCAATATGCTTCCAGACATACCCTTCGATTTAAAATTTCTCTCTTATCCATTTAATACATCAAGGTCGGTCATTTTGTTTACAATAGTTTATTTTTTATTTGATTAATGTATGTTTCTCTTCATAGATTTATACAATATAACCCAACATCTTTAGAAAGATCATACAAGTTTGAAATTCTAGCAGATCACGATTTAGGAGTTGGAATCGACTTGGTTAATAAGGATATGTATACAATTGACTATAATGTACAAATGGAAGCAGCTGATGAAAAAATATTGGAAGAAGATATTTTAGCACCACAAGACTCTAAGAGGTATAATTTGTTTACCAAAAATGAAAGAAATAAACATTTAATATTAGTCATCAATTAAAAAATACAATGAACCCTGAAAAAACAGATCTTTAATATTATTTAAATCTTGACCAGATGGTAGTTTTTCAAAGTTTGTAAATTATGAATTTATAAACTAGTTATGAACGGTTTATCAAAAATAACTTATTAACAATATTTTGGTATTATAAGTAATATCAACATTTTTGATCAATGCATTAAGTTAAATTAGTATTAATTAAATCTGATAATTTTGGTAATAATTTTATAATAAATATTTGCAATATTAAGTAAAATAAAAACAATTTTATTTTAATCCAAGTAATGTTTCATAATTTATTTTTCACCTTAAATTTTAAAATTCTGTTGTTTGTTATTTTTAATTTGTGATTGATAAAAAAAAAATGTATGTCTTCAATTTATGGTGTAATTAATAGTAAATGTATTATTATTAGATATTAATGTTATAAATATTTTTATAATTAAATTAATATTTATAATAGGGTTTACAATATTTTGGTTTTTAATTTTAAAATATTAGGAATTCAAAAAATCTAACTACTTAATACAATTTCAATATCTAGATCTAGACATCACGCAAGAAGTGTGTCATGGTTAAGACGTACTGAATATATTTCTACTGAACAAACTCGGTTCCAACCTCAGACAATTGAAAAAGTAGAAGCTAAAGTAGGATTTAGTATCAAAAAGAACTTTAAGGTATGTATAAAATAAAACAATTACTAAGTCTTTTAACTGTTAGTTATTTGTTTTATTTTCAGGAAGAAACTCTTTATATGGATAGAGACAGTCAGATGAAAGCAATTGAAAAAACATTTGAAGATAATAAAAAACCTATTGAAAAACATTACAGCAAACCAAATGTTCATGCTGTTGAGACATTAAATGTTTTTCCAGATTTTAAGGTAGTATAAAATATTTTAATTATTAAAAAAAAAAATTGTGTATCTTTATTATTTAAATAGAATTGGAGATATCCATGTGCTCAAGTCATTTTTGACTCTGATCCAGCACCAATGGGTCGACCAGTACCAGCACAAATAGAAGAAATGTCTCAAGCAATGATTAGGTAATTCATACTAATTCATAATAATATTATAATCTTTAAAAATCTATCTGATAAAGTAAAATTGATAGAAACACAATTATTTCATTTTTTTAAGTATGAATTTAAAAATTATTAATACATTTTTCAAAATTTATTTATTACTGACCAAACTAAAATCACTAATTTTTAATAAAATATCAAATTTTTTCAAATATCAGTCTCATACTTTACTTAATGACAGTAGCTTATAGTTAAATTTTCACATAAATCAAAAATAATTTAATTTAATATTATTGCCATAAAGTTAATACCCATGTTATGAACATTTTTAAATTACTTTTACTAATTGTATTAATACATTATTAATTTTTTTGAGGATTAAAAGTAATTTTATCTAAACTGTAGTATATGTAGTATATATATATATGTAATATATATTAATTTATTAAAAGAAAACTCGAAATGTTAATTAATGTATTTTTTAGAAAATTTTGGGAGGGAGAGTTACTTTCTATGTTTTTTATAGTAATTATAATTAAATTTCTATCATTCCTATTTTTAAAAACTTCTTTAATATTACCAATTTTAATACTAATATATTATCTAGAAATATATATTATTCATTAACATGTATAATGTATAGTTATCAAAAAAGTTATGATTTTTATTTTTTATTTAAGTACCTATCATCAAGTTAAAGTCAAATAATAATAATAATAATAATAATAATAAATACAATTGAAATACCAATTTCTTGCTTAACTAAAATCCAAAATAATACTATAACTGTATAATAAATTTTATACAATTGTTTTAATTGTTTTTTTTTTTTTTTTTTTTTATATGTACTTGTATTAAATTTAATTAAAGTGTAAAATGTATGAATGTATATTACAATTACATTTCAGGGGTGTAATGGATGAGAGTGGTGAACAGTTTGTGGCTTACTTTTTACCATCTGAAGAAACAATTATTAAACGACGTGAAGATGCTGTTGATAACCGTCCATATGATGATGACTATGAATATGAATATAAAATGGCAAGAGAATACAATTGGAATGTTAAAAGTAAAAGTAGTAAGGGTTATGAAGAGAATTATTTCCTAATTGTTCGACCTGATGGAGTATTTTACAATGAATTAGAAACAAGGTAAATTTAAACCATCTAATATAATTTATTGGATATCATTATAATTTAATAAAAAAAAATTAGGGTACGCTTAAGTAAAAGACGACAAAAAATTGGTGTTCAAAGTAGTAGTACTAATACAAGATTAATTGTAAGACATGTCCCAATAAATGAACAAGAATTCAGTGTTCACAAATTTAGAGAAAAACAATTACAACCATATGATGAAGAAGAAGAGGCTAAAGCTGAAGAAGCTGCTAAAAAAGCAATGAATGGTAGTTATTAAATCATTCTATAAAATCCTTTTATTTAATGCATAAGAAATTAATATTTTCTGATGTTTATGAATATATATATATATATATTATATTATTAATATTATTATTATTATACTATTAATAATAACTAGATCATTATTTATACAATTACATAAATTTATTCATGAGGTATTTTTTTTTTTTTTTAATTTTTGAGAAATATTTTAAAATATGTTTTTTTCAATAATATATGTTATATTTTTTATTATTTTAAAGTTGTTACTGTTTAATGCTTATAAAAAACATATTTAAATATAATAAACCATCAATAACAACATTTTTTATATTTGAAACAATTTTTATGTTTATAAATTGAAAATATTGAGTTTTTAAATTATTTTTTAAGCATGTATTAATTTTACATAATTTTGTTTTTTCAGCAGCTAAAGAAAGTGCAAAAGAAATGACTACTAAAAATAAAAATGATAGTGATGATGATTCCAAAAAAGGTATTTAATTTTTTTTTTTTTATGTCAGGACTTGAAGATTGACAGTATATTTAAATATATACTGCAGATCTTATGATTTTATATTTATTTAATCTATATATTTAAGTTTTACTTCTTCATTACATTCATTACACTCATCCATTACTACATCTTACTACGTCTTCAACAGTTTCCTTCCATGGTTGCACTCAGACCTTTAAAATTCTCTTATACTATGTCTAGTCACCTATTCTTAGATTTGGCTCTGGATCTTTCCCTTTCTGGTTTCAATTCTATAACTGTTCTGATGATTTCTTCTTCGCTTCTTCTCATAAAATGACTCAGCTACTGTATTCTTTGTTGTTTTATGCAACTAGTGACTGGTGCTAAGCCCAGTTCTTCCTAAAGTTCCTTATTGAACTTCCTTTATACATTATTAATTCTTTATTAATTTGTTCTTGTGTGATGAACTGGTCCACATTTCATTCTCCATATTTTATTTTTGAAATTCCTATGTCGTATTATTGTCACACTTGTCCACATTTCATATTCATAAGTGAGGTTTAATTATTACTTATTACAGTCTTAATTTTGTTCTCTTAGAGAGAACTTTAGATTTGAGGAATTGGAACAATATGAAAGTTTTGAACAGTTTTATTTAGTTAAAATAAATATGAACTTAACAAAATGTATTTTGATGAATCTTAGATGTGAACCTAAATTTGAAGTTCTACAGATTTAATTATTGCAATTAGATGATAATTTTTTTTCTACTATCATTAATTTAATTTAACTAATAAGTTATTAAGTTATATGATATGATAAATAATTTCTAATAGTAGTGTTTACTACCTTGTTGTTTTATTTAATATTTATTATAAATTTATTTTTATTATTTTACAGAAGATTACAATAAGAATAATGTTGATTCTGATAGCAATGCTTCTGATGAGGATGATGACCAAGATTCAATGACTACTAAAAAACAAACAGTTAGTGAAACAATAGATGATAGTGATCACAGTAAAAATAAAGCACATGCAGATTCCGATAGCAATGATGAAGAAAGTAATGAAAGTGATGATAATCTTAAAACGGATAAAAAAGGTCAACGTAGTGCTAGTGAAGCAAATTCAGATAGTAGTTCTGCATCTAGCATTAAAAAGTCTAGCAGTCAGAAAGCTGATCATCATTCTTCTATTAAAGATAGCTCTGGAAGTGATGATAGTGATAAATCTGACGATGAAACTAAGAATAAGAATTTATCTCATAGTGGAGATAGTGATGAAGAAAATATTTCTAAACGAGCAGCAGTTGAAGATGGATCAGACAGTGAAGCTGAAGTGAGAAGTAAAAGAAGCTCAGAACGTGCAGCTAGTGTTAATTCAGATTCTTCTTCAATCACTAGTAGTGATCAAGAAAGTGATTAAGTGTAATAATTAATAATTTTATGAGCTTAAGACTTGACTAGCATGTAAATAAAGTAAATAATTTTTTGAAATCTTGCATCATACCTTCTTAACTATTTTAATTAAAATATTATTTAAAAATCATCCATAATTCAACTATATGTGAAAGAAATAAATTATAATAATAGAATATCTGTAACCTATTTACATCCAATAACTATATTTTTTTTTCTTAGAAATTATTTTACATTTTGATATTTTTACCATGTAATATCTTTTAAAAAGGATGGTTTTAGCAATATTTAATATAATTTAATAATTATTTTTTTTTTTTACTATTAATTTTAATGTGTAACATGTTTTTTATAACAAACATTTTCTATTTCCGAGTCGTGGAGTGAAAAAATAAAATTAATAAAAAATTTGAGCTATAATTTTTTATGAAACTAAATTATAAATAAAAAAAAATGATAAGTCGTTATGCTATCAATTATTTAATGATTATACTTTTATTATTCATGTTGTAGTATTACATTTACATTAAGTTTTATTTATGTGGTCATTCAACAAATAAAATAAAATAGTGATTATTTTATTAAAAGTTTTGAGAAACATGAATGAAACATTGACAAATTTGAGCTCTATAACTGATTTATCTAAAAATAATAGAACATTTAAGACAAAGTTCTTTCTTGATTAGCCAATTCTGTTTACAAGATCAACTACAAAATAATATATGTAAACACAATTTATTTGATAACTCTGGTTTAGTTTATGCAAATTTGAAAGTATACATTTTAAATATATTTCAAGGCAAATTGATATCATGGTCTAAATTGTTTCAAATTTAATGTAGTATGTTGCATTGGTGCGTATAATAACAGATTTTTAAATTCATTTAAAATTTTTATATTAGATAACATTTTCTATGTGTCGACACCGGTTACCAAGTCACCTGGATTGCTTTTGCGACCAGCTGACCAATGACGGCTTACGGGGATCCGTGCTGATAGCGGAAGGGCGACCGTACATCCAAACAGTATTATCTCTCGAGACATTTGCATAACATGTTCGCTAGATAAAGACTCGGAATAATAAAAATAATCATAATTATAAAACATAACATTGAACATTGTTACAGTACGTCGTAGTTATTAGCTATTTATAATAATACCAGTACAAAGAAACGGTTGAGTATTCGCTGTTCAGTGTCCGAGTAAAGTGATGGTAACGTGATTTGTTTGTATTATTGGAATGGTTTTATGTTTTTTTTTTGAGCGATTATTCACTGTCGTGTTAATAATTAACCTACACATTTTTCACGACGCATACGTCTGAAGCTATTATTAAGTCGAAATCATGGCTGATCTGATGTTTGATTATCAGTTTCGTTTGATATTGATTGGTGACAGTACAGTAGGCAAGAGTTCGCTGTTGAAATATTTCAATGATGGTAAATTTGCCGAGGTAATCATTTTCAATCATATGTCATTTGATATAAAAAAAATTTTATTTGTTAACAATGTTTTTGTCTTTTTTTGTGTTTCACCAGGTGTCTGATCCAACGGTCGGCGTTGATTTTTTTGCTAGAACTATACAAATACCCAATGGCCCACGAATAAAATTACAGCTATGGGATACAGCTGGCCAAGAACGATTTCGGTGAGTCTAAATTATTACCTTCTAATCTTAATACTATTATTGTACATGTTATCCTTTAAATTGTTGTGTTTTTTTTTTCTTTTAGATCAATTACAAAATCATATTATCGAAATTCTGTAGGTGCTCTTTTAATATATGATGTAACTAAACGAGCCAGTTTTGAACACATACCAATTTGGATGAATGATGCCAAACGACACATTGAACCTCATCGACCTGTATTTGTCTTAGTTGGATGTAAATTAGACTTGGTATGTAAAAACTTTGTTATTTTTATGATTAAAAAAAAAATTAAATTTTTAATTACTTAAGTACTATTTAAAAACTTATTCCAATATAGTTTCTTTATTATACATTAAATAAACAACGTATTCTGCTTTAACAATTTCTACTGGAACAAAAATATAGTACCATCTTATTATGTATTCTACTTATGTCATATATCACATTTTATCTGTTACATATAACCTAAAAATTTGAGCATTAAAATTTACTTAATTCAGTAAACTTTTTTTCTTTTTTTTTAATGTATTTGATTTGTTGAATTGTATGTGTTTAATAGTTTTATTACATTTAATTGATTGCTATTCTGATATAAGAGTAGTGTTACCACTGGTTCTCTCATCAAATAATCATGTATCTATATTTTTCTATTACCATATATTCTTATTGTTCCAAAAAAAACAGATTGTATATACATACTGTATGAATAAAAAAAAATAAATAAAAATATTCTGATATATTATTCTTAGTTAAATAAAGTTAAAAGTCATTTAATAATTGTAATATTTTAAATCTCATTATATTGTCAGCAATTATATATAAAAAATGTTAAAAAATAATAACTTTTAATTACTTAAATACTTATAATATATATATTAGTATTAGTATTTATGTTGTGATGCATCAAAATATTTATTTTGATTTTATAAGTTTCATAAAAGAAAGGAATATAAGATAAAATGTCATCAGTAATTCTAATCAACATAATAAAACTCATTTATTGTTTTGAATATTGGTAAGACTTGACTTGTTAGTTTGTTTTAATATGAAATCATACTATTTTAGTCTAAAAATTATAATTTAATTTATTTTTACTATGTGCCCATTTGATAATATGTATTTCTGTTTGAGTTTGTTTGTACCCTAAATATGTTATAGCAAATCTATTAGCTATTGAACTCTGGTATAACAAAAATTAAAAAATATTAGTACCCATGATTATTAAATGATTTACTTTTGTGTTATTTCCTTTAAGCACCTTTTTAGGTGTCCAGTAATCAAAACATGATCAAATTTGATATCTCTAAAAATATTATTTGACTAGATATCTACAGTTATTAAGAGCACTAGTTGTATATTCCACTAAAAATAAAAACATAAAACACAAAGTTGACTATGACAACATTTCTAAAAGATTGAGATAACTATAAATTTATAATTATTTTACCATTAAATTTGTAAAAAAAAGTCTTAAGAGGGAATAAATAAAATTCAAGCTATCAAAATTAAATATTATTAAAATAAAAGTAAATGATATATTGACATTTTATTTCAGTTTCCAAAAATGTCTAGCAATTGAGGTTGAAGCTACTTGATTGTATGTATCTATATAGTAATGTTTACAAATGGTTGCTAGATTATAGCATAGATAACTGGATTTCATTTTATATTTTGTATGCATTCAACTTATTGTCATATTTTTTTGATTATAGTATAAAATATTATATTAATATATCAATTCTGTAATGTTGTCTAGTTGTTCTTCAATTATATGGAACAAGTTGAAATATTTTTATATAAATTCTAATTTATCTTAGTAGGAATTAGTAATGTATCAAATTAAGAATTAATTAATTTATGAATCATTTATTTTTAAATAGGTTAATAATGGTGTCAGTAAGAGGGAAGTGACTGAAGAAGAAGCCAAACAATTTGGCGCAGAACATAATATATTTACAGTTGAAACATCTGCAAAAACTGGTTCAAATGTTGAACTAGCTTTTTCCGCCATCACCCAAGAAGTAAGTATACCATTGAGTAGCATTAAATAGATAAAACTTTGAAAATATATAGTTGATTAATTATTTTAGATTTATCAGAGGATAAAAAGTGGTGAGTATCAAATGGAAGAAGGCTGGGATGGAATTAAGAGTGGCTATTCACATCATTCAGCTAATATAGATTTTAATAATTATATTGAAGCTGAACCAGCTAAATCGTGCTGTTAAACAACTCAAAATACTTTAACTTAAGCTTATTAATCTTTATTTTCTATCTATAACAGAATAACAATTTTATAAAACAAAAGTTAAGCTTTGACAATTTTTTATGTTTATTTGACAAATATTAACTTAAGAGAAATATGAAAACTACACTTAGGAGAATGGTATAAGACTAGTATTCCATGAATTATTAGACTAGAGATTATTATAGTTTTATAAATGTACATTCTTTTTTTTTGTGTTGCACATAGTTATATTTTTTTAATGTATTTTATGATTAAGCTTTGTATAAATTATGTGTTCTACTGAGAAATAAATTACTATAATTTATTAGCTAATTTTTAACAATGGTTTTTTTTTTTTTCATATTTTGTTTCCAAATGACAACATGCACTTTCTTATTGCTTGCTGACATAGGTGATAATCTCTGAAAGGAGGTACCATGTGTTTATGTAATAATGATAATAGCACCATAAATTTAGGTAATGCATTTTCATAATCATGCTTGTCCATCAATCGTTTTGCAACGGCGTATTTATTTTCTGTGTCCTTAAAGATATAATTAAAATTATTATTTTTATTATTGATGTTAATTAAAGCAAATTGAAAAGTACCTGTAAAACTTTTAAAGCCACTAACAGATTAGTACTTTTCGAACAAATCTTACAATATGCAACAAATTGTATAGAATCTATTGTCACTGTAATTGCATTACGACAATTTGTACATCTGATTCTGAGTGATGTATTTGTCTTCATTTGTTCCCAAGTCGGCCAATCTTGACAACAGGCAATACAGTTGCATTCGAACCAATATCTATGACAACATAATCAATTTATATATCTAATTTAAAATGGATTTTGAGAAACTACATTGAACATGTACAAAACACAAATCGCTGATATTTAAAAGAAACATGTTAACATTTACTTAATGATTGTGTGTACCTTTCTTAATTAATTTTTAAATTAGTAACCTCTTTTTTTGAGTTGTGACTGCTCTGCTGTAATGATTAATTCATCAGTAGAAATTTAATTATAGGCATTAGGGCATCACACTTGTTAGTATTTTTCTCAAATGAGTTAATTATTATTATTTACTATGAGTCAAACCTAATTTTGAGTTCCTGTTGTCGGTCTTCTTTTGGATGGAACATGAACATTGGACCATAATTTTCTGTAATCGCTTCTCCAGCACGTAAATCACGAATGCTGTGTACTATGACCGTTGTTCCTTGATGGTATCTAAGTTTGATACAACAAATCAATCAACCTTGTATACCAAAATGTATTCATAAAATTGTTAATACATATTATCATACCTAACTACACAAGGATCACAAGAGTGATTCAGCAATGCTAGTGTTGGATAGATTGAACCGCCGATGAAAACGGTCTGTTGCTCGTTGTTCTGCTGTTGAAGTTCGGACACTTCGAACGTGTTAAATTGGAGAATCAACAAATTATGTAATAACAGGCTTCCGATGAACAGCTCATCGTCAGTAAGGAAACGCGTTTTATCGCTACAGTTCGTGAAGTAATTCATTTTTTTTAAGCAGTGCAAATAAAAAACAGCCACGTGCGCTCTGTGTAATATATCCTGTGCGGACCTCATTTGTCGATGGGTAACCAAGTTATACAAATTAATGTAGCTGTTTGGTTCGTGTTTTTCAACCGGCTTTTGAGCCTGAAAAATAATGTATTTAGTGAAATGTCGATCTGAAACATCAAATTATAAACTTTAATTTTAAACCGTATTATTAATTACGAACCGTATAGGTATAGGATGATTAAGTACTTAATACTTTATAGTATATCATCGTGGTGTTTTTAGACGCCCTAAAATAAGTGTGAAATAACGGCTAGCAAGACTATCTACTATTATAATATATATATATATATATATATATATATATATATATATATATATATATATATATATATATATAAATAATATAATTACTATAATTACTATTATAATAAAATCATTATACGATAGAAAGTATTTTTATTAAATCTTTATTCTCAGTTAAAAAAAATTAACGTTGTACAATTTAAAACCCCTTGAAATATAAACAGGCGAGAAAGTTCATAGATCATTTCTTACGATGTTCAACTTGGGCTGCAAATCCTTAAAGTATTTTAACGGTCGTTGAGTGATTATTCGGAGTGCTATCAAGCACGTGATAGAAAGGCCAGCTTCATAAAGTGTCGGCAACAGTTGACACTCGATTGCATGATAAGACTTTAAGGCGATTTTCATACACAGATCACTGCAAAACGCTACTCTGTTGCAGTTCGGACACGGCAAAGGCGCCAGGATTCTGTAAAATCAAAAAATATTAAAATAACCGTTGTACGTGAAACGCACGATCTTAATTATGTGTAGATATTTAGTTACTTCAACAGTGGGATGAACTGTGCATTTTTTAACGTCTTAACCTCTAAAAATTACACTTGACTTTTTTTTTTTTTTTAACACAATGTGTTATAGAAGTTATAAAATATACATAATATAAAAATGAATTAATTTTTTTTTTTCAAATATGTTTTTCTTAATTTCGAAAAGATCGTGAGAAATCAAAAAAATAGACGAAATCATCAAACTATATAAAGTTGAATTTTTGTCGAATAAGGTCCTGCAAAAGCTGTTTTACAATAACACTAGACGTAATCTATTAAAAATTCATAATTTTAACTATAGTTATGACCATGGGCGTGTTTACGGGTGTTGCTGGGTGTGCTATAACAACATTTGACTTTATTTTAGATTATTATTTATAAAAGTAGGTACATCAATTTGTAGATACCTTGGTTTAAAATATATAACAATTGGAATTTAATTTAATTTTATGGAAAATATTCAATATAAACGACGTTTTTAGTTGATAATAATAAATATTACTGACATGAGCATTATCTAGATAAATAATTAAATATCTTTTATCTTATCTAGATAGTTGAAGAAATAATTATTTGTTGTATTTTCTCAAATAAATAAAAGTGTTGTCTAAACGAATTTAGCTAAATTAATAAATTTTTTGTGTTTATTTTGAACTTGTAACAATAAAATAATTAAGTCTAAACCAGAGGTTCCCAAACTCTGGGTCGCAATTATATTTTTGGTGGATCGCGCTATATTTTTATATTAAAAATAAATATATATTTTTTGTTGTAAGCAACTGATTCACTAAAAAAAATAGGTCATTCATTGACATTGTAGGTCGCCAAATTTTAAAAAATTCCCAAAATGGTTCGTATAATAAAAAGTTTGGGAACCTCTGGTCTAAACTGTAATAACTAATAAGTTATCACAAGACAAAAAATTTAAATGTAATTCATCCTACAGCCTTAAATATTATTTTTAATTACTAATTACTTGTCAGACACCACTACTCAGTAGATACTCAGATACACCATATACAAGGTATTATTGGTTTATCCGCATAATTTCATTGTATATAGGTTATCTATTTCTATTTAATATAAATGATACACTGATCACTATGCTTATATTATTTATGTACATATTTATATTTAACAAAAATAAATTAAAATAGATTTCAACTTTTTTGAATTAAATATTTATTGACTTATCTTTTATCTGTATCTTGGATAAATATTAATTTTTTTTTAAAATTTATCTTTATAAATTTTAAGTTATCTGTGCCCAGCAATGCTTAAACAACGGTTATCTACAAGTCCATCACTTTAAAACTTTTGAAAACTTTTAAAACATTTCAGCAAAATCTGCTATAAAAATCTCGTGATGCCTATGGTTATGACATAGAACTACTACGGAGACACCTTAGCGCTTCGGGAGACAGAGGAATAATCTACCGACGATCTCGACAAAGATTGCCAGAAGTCTAAAATATATACAGTTACTTGACAAAACAGTGGGTGCAATTCGAATGGCGAAATTCGCGGAGTAGCACTGACGCATATGCACGTTCGGTTAACAGAACCTTTCCTACGGGAATGTCCTTGTTGGCCATCGCATGTCTCCCTTCCGTCTCGTTGTATTCGATGGAAACAGTGTCGCTTATCGCCGGATATACATCGTTCTGTTTTCCATATAGCCTCGGAACCTTCCGTCTCCCGGTCGGCGTGGGCTCTACGTAAAACATAATTTATTATTTGGACTCACGATGGTGTGATATCTTATTATCGTAGTGCAACCGTTTTTCAAGTTCTTGTCTTTTGCCATCATCGTCAACATAACCTGCACGTCTAACTGCCGTTTGCGCCGCTGGTCTAGTGATAAATTCGAATCGTCTAGAGCCTGCATGGTGGCCCTAAACGAATCTAGAGCAGATTTCAGTTGTTTTGTAGCCAGTAAACACCGCGCTTTCCTGTACACAATAATACAACGCAGAACATAAAATATAATGTGTAATAATAAACGCGCCCATAGGCTGGTTAGGGGGAGAAAATGTTTTTTCTGATGCTAAAAAAGTAATACTGAATTCATTCGTACTATAACTATTAATTTATAAAGAAAAAACCTTCATCGAAAGTTTAACCCTACTGAAAATATTTAAAAAAAAAAAAAATTATGAATCGTCTACAACCAACGTGTAAAAAATAGCAAATCTCTACTACGTATACAGTTTTTGAATAAAATAAATGAAAGTTCCCTTTGTTTTTATTCGATACATCATCCATCTCGTCCGTTTTATTTGAGATAAAAATAGTATTCCTTTGGAGATGATTTATTCTTCGTTGGTACTTTAATAGGACGATTGTAAACTCTCCCGATGGTAAACTCTCCCGGGTCTACTCCAGTACTACCTGACGGAAACGTGTAAACTTTCCCGGATTTATTCCTGTACTACCTGTGACGATTAGGTTTATAAGCCTTAATCGTTAACAAAGATATTTATAACAATATTTTGATTTACATAGTAATCAGGTTTATTTTTATTTACAATACATAATATATAACAAATAATAAAATACATAAGATTTATACGTCTACTTTTCCGATAGTAAGACGCTTACAATATGACTCGCGAGATAGACAGTAAATATTTCCCATTCACAATTACGATTTTTTAAATTGACTTACGGTACACGCGGAACAATACTCTGCGGCTAGGTGACCGAAGACGTGGAGCGGTGATTGTTGATTGTAGACACGTGCTATCTTACCCACGGAGGGTAGCCGAGAACGTGGAGGAGCGGTATGTGGTGGTGGTGAAGCGGTATAATGTGACGGCGGCAGTTAAGAATTTCACTGCTCGGTCCCGTATTACGCGACTTGATACGGCGGTACGCGGTGGAGTTGACGCGATATTATGTGACGGCGGCAGTGAAGAATTTCACTACTCTGACCCGTATTACGCGACTTGATACGGCGGCGGCCGACACACGTTCTAGCTTGCCCACGGAGGGTAGCCGAGAACGTGAAGCGGTACGCGGTAGTGGTCACACGGCGACACAGTGCAACGGCGGCAGCGAAGATTTTCATTGCTCTGACCCGTAATGTACGGTGACCACAGGCATTTGATATCAGTTCGTACGGAAACGGCCGAATGTCTTCAGATTCTAACCTGCCCGTAGGTGGCCGAGAATCTTACAACACTAACCAGTTACCGTAGAACTGACTCGCAAGAGCGAATGGTTTTCTCCTCACTATTCGTGACCGGTCGCGGCCCGTTATATGCATGATATCTCTCTTGGTCATGTGTATAGATATTCGTATAGCGCTACAGTGTACGGCATATGGTATAGGGGTGTCAATTGTAGTCCCGAGCCAGCGCGCTCTATATTCGTTTGCGGGACACTATGTGCATAGTGTTCCGCAATATTATGGTACGTCGGAGGTCGCGTCGTGAGATTTTTTTCCGTGGTGATATTTCGTACTCGTTACATACCTAACGGAAACATGTAAACTCTCCCGGGTCTAGTAAAAATCATAAATTAAATTTAATATACATTTAAGTTGCGTTTAAAAATAGTCAATCATATATAATAATAATAATAATAATCTTCTTCTTCTTCTTCTTCTTCTACTTCGCCTTCCTCCCAACTATTTGGGGTCGGCCACCCTTGTCCTACACCTCCACTTTACTCGGTCAATCACATCTCCTCTGCACACACCGACAGCCCTCATGTCATTCTCCAAAGTCTCCAACCATCTCTTTTTTGGTCTTCCTCTTCCTCTTTTCCCTTCAACGTCCATCTTTTTATTGTCAATAATAATAATAATAATAACAATATAAATTAATGTCTTTCGCTGCTATGAACATGATATTATAGTCGAAATACAATAAAAAATAAAATTTCCAAAAATCCAATATACATTTAAATTTCTTTTAAAAATAGTCAATAATAATAATAGTAATAATAATAATATAAGTTACAAATACAAAATATACGTAAAAATGTTAAAATTATTGTTTTTGATAATAAGTACATACAAAGTTAGGGAATCTATTTTTTTTTCTTTATAATCTAATATTTTTTGAGATATATTTTTTTCTTTATTTTTTGTATAAATATTTTTACTTGATTTATTTAATTTATTGCAACTTTGAATTTTAACGTATATTTCAGTTTGAAAATCCGTTAGGGCATTAATGAATATAAATAAAAATGGATGAGTACTTGAGAAATATGAATTTAAATGCGAATGTAACTATAAAGTTGACCCGGGAGAGCTTACACATTTACTTCAGGTAAACATAATTTTGACCCGGGAGAGTTTACACATTTACTTCAGGTAAACATAATATTAACCCGGGAGAGTTTACTATTTTTAAAAATCGGGAGAGTTTACCATAAAATCGGGAGAGTTTACCACCGCCTCTTTAATAAATAATAATAAAATTGTGTTACAAGATTAAAAAGTACAGTTTTATAATGACCAATACGCCTTAAAATGAATCGATATTTAAACATTTATGAAAATTGTATTTCTTAGTACAAAAAATATTAAAATGTGATACCTCTCTAAAACCTAGTTTCACCAGCCTTATAAAATATAACTATGCTGGTTATATGCACGGTTCACGAAAGTATGTCGTATTGTAATGTACAGTAATATTTTATTTTTTGTTATTATTTATGACAAAATACCTATCGTGAATTTTATATTGTAGGTTTGCAGGATATCCGTTGTCAAGCGCTTGACGTATGTCCGTAATGGCTAGTTCGTACTCCTGCAGATGATATAGACACGCCGATCGATTGGCGTAGAGAATCGACAGGTGGATCAGCCAATCTATAACACGGTTGTGATAAGTGACTGTCATTATTAATTACCTATTATCATGTTGTATAATAACCGGCCAATCCCGCGAAAATAATTAGTGTGTTCCGTGTTCATTTTCCCATCTTACGAGTAAGATTTCGCAGAGCTTTCGCATTTTCGCATTTTTGCGCTCAAGTAAAGACTAACATTTAACGCGCCTTAATGTTTAATTCGATCTGATGCCATGCCACAGTATGAATGGAGAATAAATTAACTTGCATTTTCATCTACCGCATTGTATTCCGACAGTTATAAAACATGTAAGTATTCATTTTACTTCAATAATCCCTCGCTCATATTTTTTTTTTTTTGGTATACGATATACACCAAGCGTTTCATAAAATGTATATCATATTGTATCCCCTCTCCCCCGAGATGAAAACTTATAAAAAACTATTGATAAAAAGTTAATTTTTCGATTTTTCAGTATGTGCTTGTTATAAAAACTCCGAAAAACTTGGATTCTATGTGAAATTGTAAAATCGTTATGCAAACGTATACAATTTTTTTATTATGTGATTAATGAAAGTAATAATAATTATATGTATTACATAGATCATTTTTGTCATGTAAAATAGCTTATTACACGCGACAATAGTTAAAAAATTGATAAATTATTTATCATTGCTTTCAAATTTATAATGTACTGCTACTACATGACAAACCTTCCGTCGTTACGGTATGTAATATCGGATTTTTCTTTTTACTTAGTAAACTTTATGTATACGTATTTATAGACATGGAGTTCCGAAAGGCTTGTTTTTTTTTTTTTTTTTGACTCAAAGATAAGACTCACTGTACAGTTAACTCTCTCTATAGGTACCCATATAACATACCTTTGGTCTGAGGACAATGGAGCACTGCCGATGAATACCAGTTCAACGCTTTCCGATAGTCCATATTTTGAAAGCATTCGGTCCCGCGCTTTTTCATTTCCAAAGCCTTGTCGCCGTTCTTGCAGCCGTTCCTTCCATTGCCGTCATCGCCGTTTGCCGCAGTATTATCTTCTGCGTACAGCCGCCCGTATACAAACTGTATTTTCTGTTTATCATCCGCCAACCCGCCGAACTCATTCCAGTCGGAGGACTTTAAAGTGTTGCGAAACTGGTCGTGTCGAATCGAAAATGGCTTGCGGTCTAACGACACCGGCTCGTTATCCATTTCCGCGACTGGACAACGGTGTTGTTATACATGCGTTGTCGTCCATGGCAGCACGACCGCGGGTTCACCGTTCGGCCGGGTAGTATTTTTAGACTCTTGGACGGATTCCAATATTAACTGCTATACTCGGTGTGTACGTCTTACAAGGGCAGCAAAACTCCGATCCGTGGGAGAGGAGGAGTCTTGGGAATACATTGTTTTTACTATTTACCGCGGTCAGCAGACAATGGTCACATATTGTATACCGCTATATACTGTCGCGGGCAGGTAAAACGTATACATTTTCAATGCAAGTTTAGTAATTAAAGACGCTTCTAAACACTCCAAAATCTAGACGACGCTATTATGTTTGTATTTATATATTTTATGTATTACATACTCGTATATTTTTTAATAAGTAGATGATAATGTGTTTTATGATTACGTGTATCTCTTATGCAGACACGTAACTTTTAATAACAATGTGTGGACGGAAATAATCGAATGTTTTAAAAAACTATTTAGGTATATATCATTAAACGTATGTAATAGAAACGTGCGTAAATGTAAATTATAGAATTGGTGATTCGAAGGTTCGAATAGAAAAAATAATTGATTTGCTATGCAGTTATATATATATATATATATATAAATTACAAACGGTAAATTATTATGAGTTATTTGCTCATAAATATTTCCATTAAGAGTATCGATAAGACATATATTATGAATGTTTATTTTTTTATAAGCCTAGAAAATTAGCATTGTTGTCTATACAATTTTATTTTATTACATAAAATGCAACGCAATTCTAAAATATTGTATCTTATATAGTACAAGTCTATATTTAAAAATAATTGCCAATATTATTTAAACATGTATAAATGTAGTCATAGTCTGTATACCTACACATCTATAAATAAATTATGAGGTAAATTAATTTTTCAAAGCAATTTAATTGGTTCATATTAATGAAAGTTACTACACATATAAATGTATATATTTATAAAATGAGACAAAAAAAATTATATTACTTTATAGTACCTAATTAAAATATTAGGTAATTTTATAAATAGACCCAATTAAAAATAATATTTAATAAATCATAAGATTTTATCCTAATAAGAATAAAATGGTAACAAATATATTACTTTTTTAAATTAAAACAAAGTAATTTAATAAATAATATCCACTATTCTAGCTATCTAACTATTCTAACTATTCTATCTAACTATTCTAATATCCACTATTCTATATTTATCGAATAAGTGAACGTACGGGAATTTTTTGAAGTGATGCAACGTGTCGGTAATAACTTAAAATAGGGGTAGACCCAGATTACGTATGATTTACTTTTTTGTGAACAAGGTTGCGTATTTTTGCTGTATAACAATGGAAACTTGTAAAACGACACAATTGAGTATGCAATGTTGCAAATTTATAACAGTACATTTTAACCGTTTTTGAAATTTCATTATATTCTTCATTTTGTCTCAACTGAGATATAATACAGATTAATGAATCTGAGAAAGGAGGATAATTATTCCGTCTTTTATCGTACATGGATTTTTTCAAGGATATTATATTTGAATGTAGCACTTTAAAATCTGTTGCCATCTAATTATTTTTTATGGACTTATGGAAATCGAGTCATTTGCTCTGCTTTTATAATTTTCTCGTAAAATTTGGTGTTCAATTGTCTTCACTGTATTTAAAATATGCTTATTCTCACCTATCATTGACAGTACTTTTGAACGGCCACTGTTTGTAAATATACTGGCGTAACATGTTCTGTGTATGCATAACCTTTAGATTTACCCGTCTTGTTGTTGTTGTAGAAAAAATATTTGTTTGTACCTATTAATGCAAAGTCTTTTCCGCGTTCCGACGTAATTATTTTTATTTTTTCATTTAACATGTTTTCCATTTCACTTAGTTCACTTCAACGTTCTTCAATCAACTAATACAATTTATAATAGCTATAGGTAGTATGAACTTTTATTGCACAATAATCATTTGATACGGTTTCGAGTTTTATCTATATCTGATTTCCTAGCGTGACAACGTTGCTCAAAAATAACGTACGCTATCGTGTTATGAAAAAGGACGAAAAAGATACTGCCGATAAGCAGCGTACGTAATCGTTTTACATTACAATATGCAATTATTAATGATGAGAAATAAATCTGTATTGAAATTTTAAGTATCTTGCATATTTTCTCTATTTTTCTCTGTTATTCGAAAAATTGTAGAGAAATTCAAAAAATGACTTCTGTTTGCGCGTGATGATTAATATGTCATATTATTATTATTATTATTATTATTATTGAGCGCGACGACGGTTCTCCTTATCTGCTTTTCCTGTCCGTTTCCCATCGTATTTGTGAATTTTAATTATTAATGTGTTATAATGATTATTATTGTATTGTTCATTAAGTTATTTTTCTAATGTCTTTGTAATTATTATAATTTACGTATATTATTATTATTATTCTGTCGCTTTATCGGTCTTCGTTCTTCTGTCGCAACTGTTGTACCTTTTATTTTTTATTATTTTTATTTTTTGTATTTCGCTATTGCAGCAATATTGTTTTCTTTTTCATTGTTTTTAATTATTATTAGTTATTACTATTATTCTCGCCATTGTGGCATTTCTCATTTTATTATACACTTCAATACAATCATTAGTTACCAAAAATTGTCAAGTACCATTATTTATTCCTTACCAATGCGTGTTTTGTGAATTATTTCCGGTATCTTTGAATTTGGCCGTCATTCCGTATTCCATGTCCAAGTGAGTTTTTTGCTGTTTCTGTTGTTTATTGCGATCAACCCAAATCAATCTAGTCATGCGTAAGACCGCCAGCATCCGGTGTGGTGTGTGAGAAGCCACCCAGGTCGTCGAGATCGTTAGTTACCAATAACGTTACCATCAGTCATCACGTATTTTTAAGTTAGTTTTTAAGTAGTGGCCTGAGTGTTTAATATTAGTATTTGCCCGATTTGTGTGTGAGCTCTGTGGTCATTGCACCAGACCGATTCGACCACAGAGACCTCCCCCCTTTTTAACTAAACTGTACTTTCCTCTTTCCCTTGTTAGTATTAAGTCATTGGTTTCCGTCCTACACGTCGTCGTCGCACGTCGTCGCCGTTACCAACGTCGTGTGTGTGTGTCGTGTACATAAAATAGCATAGTGCCCCTTAATACGGCGCTCACGCGGTTGGGTGGTGATGTGATTGCCTATCTTGACAAAAACCAAGGCGTTTAGAATATATAACTTTTATTGAATCTCATTGTGAGTGGTCCCTCGTATTTCATTTTTTCGCAAGCATCATTTGGTCCCTCGAACCGGATGCACAGAGTACAAACCGTGACCTGCTTGTTTTCCAATATTCTACGTTCTTCGCTGTCAATTTTTTTGTTTCCATCGTAGATCTACCAAAATAAACCCCGGACGTCTTAATCAATTAGTCTAACAAACTAGCACTAAAAATGTCAGACCCAACTGTGTACATTGATGCTAAGGCACGCATTGTCCGTGCTATAAATCGTGTTACTACCTTCGTCAGAGCCTCTGATCAATTTGTTACAAACGATACGGTTATCAATCGTGCTAAAATCAGCAGCATGATCCGTGAATTGAATTCGATTCGAAAAAATGTTGAAGATGATGTTCAAATCATGGAAACCGCCGTTGGAAAAAACAGTGCTGGGGATGTGACTGACAATCAATGTAGTAATTCGCTAATTGATTCTTTTGATACGATGTATTACGATTTAGTAGCATTTGCAGACGTTTATAAAATACAAATCACAACTAAATCCGATTCTTCGTCACTCTCAGGTACCTCTCAAATAAACCAATCAAATTCGAACAACTTCTCGTGTTATCAATTACCGAAACGTAAGTTCCCTACATTTTCGGGGGTTATCACCGAATGGCAAGGATTTGAGGATCTATTTCAATCCATTTTGTCACATGCACCAGAATTGTCGAACATTGAAAGATTCGAGTATCTAAAAACTTCCCTTACGGGTGAAGCGTTGTCTATAATTTCACATTTGCCGCTCTCAGAATCTAACTATAACAGTGCATGGGAATTGTTGCGAAATCGTTATGGCAATAAACGTGACTTATCACGAGTGCACTTAAATGCTCTGCTATCTCCACATGTGGTAAAATGTGATGATGCAGTATCGATAAAAAATCTCCTCAATTGTATTTTAGAGCATACGGCTGCTCTGGACAATCTAGGTTTCACCACTCGCTCTTGGAGTCCTATGCTCATACATTTATTCGAGAAAGCTTTGGACTATGAACTGCGAACACGATGGGAACAAGTCGTCGGGGATAAACACCTTCCTCAAAACAGAGAGTTTACGGATTTTCTTCGGAGTCATATCCGTTCCGCTGAAGTTTGTTCGTCCCATAAACCGAAGTCCATTCAGCAAGGGTTGCAACTCAGTGCAAAACACCGTTATGGGTCTTGTCAAAAGGTACTGTCTGCGACTACAAGCCCGCAAATTACTAGTTGTCCTGTATGTAATAAAGTTCATTCCATACGTAAGTGCCCGTTGTTTCTCGAAAAATCCGCTAAGGAACGGTTCCAACTTGTAAAAGGTCATCATTTATGTATTAATTGTCTGGGCCATGGTCATTCATCGGTAAATTGTACTTCAAAATATAAATGTCAAACGTGTACCAAACTGCATCATACACTGTTGCATTTTGCTTCTGCGCCCCTGATACCACAGCCAACTCCTAAAACCACAACATGTCACACTGAAGCTGGTTCAAGCACTATCTCCCTGTTAGTGAGAGGTCAACCAACCAAAGTTATTCTCCTATCGACTACACTTCTTGAGGTGCGTTCAAGTGATGGGATTCGACATACATTACGTGCACTTCTTGATAGTGGCGCTCAAGCCAGTTTTATAACTGAGAAGTCAGCCTGCGCCCTAATGTTACGTAAACAGCATTCATCGGTCAAGATCTCTACGTTCGCTAGTATGTCTTCAACGCCTGTGGGTGGCAAATCTAATATCATCATTACACCTTGTGGAAAGACAACACCATCGTTCTGTATTGAGACATTCATTGTTCCGTCAATTACGGGTTCAACACCACAAGTCCCTGTAACTCCAGGAAAGTGGTCGTACTTAAACAACCTAAATTTAGCTGATCCATCTTACCATACTCCTGGTGAGATTGATCTGCTGTTGGGTGCGGATATTTTGCCCTCCCTCTTATTAGGTGGGCGATATGCTGGTCAATTTGGTGAACCGTTGGCCTTGGAAACTGTCTTTGGCTGGGTTTTAATGGGCCCAGTCGATACTCGAGGACAGTCTGCAGTCACTTCGTTGTGTATCTCCACATGCGAATCGATAGATGCCACATTGAAAAAGTTTTGGGAACTTGAGGATCTTCCACCTAGTCGCCATCTGAGTCCTGATGACACTGAAGCCGAAAAGTTCTATGCAAAAACCACTACGCGTCTCCCATCAGGACGGTTTATGGTGAAGCTACCTTTTAAGAACCCTCGTCCCCTGCTAGGTGACTCAAAGACCATAGCTATGCAACGCTTTAAGGCTCTTGAATTACGACTTAACCGAGACAACAATCTGCGTCAACGGTATATTGAGTTTATGCAAGATTACCTAACAGTTGGTCATATGGAACTGATTCCACCGGATGAAGTACACACTCCATACCAGTACTATATCCCCCACCATTGCGTCTTAAAACCTGATAGCCAAACCACCAAGCTCAGGGTCGTTTTTAACGCCTCTGCAAGTACATCCACGGGTGCCTCACTCAACGAGAGCATGTACACCGGACCCAAACTGCAACCGGATATCCAACTTGTCTTATTACGGGCCCGGCTGTGGAAATATCTGTTTATGTCCGATATAAAACAGATGTACCGTCAAATTCTAGTGGATCCAATAGACAGGACTTACCAACGAATATTATGGCGATGCACAGATACATCTCCTGTTACCGAATATCGTTTATGCACAGTAACGTACGGAACTTCAGCTGCTCCGTTCCAAGCCCTTCGTACCATCCGTGAATTGGCTACAGTTGATGGAGCCTTGTGGCCGAAGGCTGCTGCAATCCTGTTACGTGACACGTTTGTTGACGATATTCTGACTGGATCCAATTCAGAAGAAGACGCGCTTGAATGTCAAATGGAACTAATTAACTTATGCTCACAAGCTCAATTCGAACTTAGAAAATGGGCTAGTAATAGTAATCGAATACTTCACGCAGTGAAAGAAGATGCACGAGCAATGTCTCCATCAGTATTGTTAGGTCAAGATGAGGACCCAGACTTGAAGATTCTTGGTCTAAAATGGAATCCGTATGCCGACACGTTCTCGTTCACCACCCAGATATCAACCTCAACCCTAACCAAACGTACAGTATTATCTGAAATTGCTCGGGTCTTTGACCCACTTGGCTTGCTATCTCCGGTAACATTTTGGACGAAACATGTCATGCAACAACTCTGGGCATCAGGCATCAAATGGGATGATCCCGTACCTGCTGACATATCTACAGAGTGGGCTCGATACCGATCTGAGTTAACACTAATTGAAACAATTGCTATCCCCCGACGGATTACTCACGATTCGGTTTGTTCAATACAATTGCACGTATTCTCCGACAGTTCTGAGAAGGGGTATGCTGCAGCAGTCTATCTCCGTGTCTCGACTCAGACTGCTGTGCACTGTCAATTAATCATGGGTAAATCTAAAGTCTCTCCCCTAAAACGATCCACTATACCCCGTCTGGAACTATGTGGAGCCGTCTTGGCTGCGAAGATTCTTCGGTTGATTGCGACTACGTATGCTGACCATCTGGAAATCAATGAACTTCACGCATGGACTGATTCGATGACGACATTATCCTGGATTCGGTCATCGCCACATCGATGGGCAACATTTGTGGCCAATCGAACCAGTCAAATCCACGATTTGACTCCACCATCGATTTGGCGCCATGTGCCCACACAGCACAATCCTGTGGATTGTGCCTCACGAGGATTGTTACCGTCGGCTCTAGTTAACCATCCATTATGGTGGAATGGCCCTGCGTTTCTGTTAGAATCGTCTGACAAGTGGCCATCTCCGATTATACCATTTTCGGATACTCCAGACACTCTTTATCATAGTGAATTAAAAACAAAGCGTGTTTTATTAATTCAAACTACAAACTCGATAGTGGACTTGGTCGATCGTATCTCCTCGTTGGACAAAATTCTTCGAATAATCGCGTACTGTCTCAGATTAAAATCACCAAAATCTACCGTAGCAGTCACACAC
Source organism: Sipha maydis (assembly GCA_034509805.1). Classification (NCBI taxonomy): domain Eukaryota; kingdom Metazoa; phylum Arthropoda; class Insecta; order Hemiptera; family Aphididae; genus Sipha; species Sipha maydis. Next base: position 85,844 of record JASXSY010002039.1, read on the forward strand.
GCGGTTACTGCGGACGAAGTGTCCACGGCTCTCTTTGCCTTAATTCTCGCCGTTCAGAAAATTACTTTTCCACATGAAATATCCGCGTTGGCGAAAGGATTACGCTGCTCGAAGTCTCTTCGGCCACTTGATCCGTTTATTGACGACGCAGGTCTCATCAGAGTGGGCGGACGACTCAAGAATGCCGATATTCCATATACCCATAAACATCCAGTACTCTTGCCTTCAAACCACCGATTGACAACGTTGATCATTGACCATCATCATCAACGACTAAAACATCCCGGGGCAAGTGCTTTACAAGCTTTTCTCCAGCGGGATTTTTGGATTCAGTCTGCAAGAAAAGTAATTCGGTCACGTTTACGGCTCTGTGTGCCTTGCTTTCGAACCAGACCAAAGAATATCCAACCAAAAATGGCAGTCCTACCACGTTATCGGGTCCAACAAATTAAACCATTTTCGATAACTGGAGTTGACTACGCCGGTCCTATAACTGTAAGACGGCACCGTGGTCGATCTTCTCAAACTACTTCCGCGTACATTTGTTTATTCGTTTGCACTGCCACCAAGGCTCTACATTTAGAGCTAAGTTCAGATTTGTCAACCGAGACATTTTTAATGGCGTTCACTAGATTTTTCGCTCGTCGTGGTCCCATAAAAGAGATGCACAGTGATTGTGGCACTAATTTTATTGGCGCTTCACGACTCTTTAACCCATTACAACAGTTGACCAATTCATCGGCCTTTCAAGACCAGGTACAAAGTCAACTGTCGAAGAAACAAATTAGTTGGTACTTCAATCCTCCGTCCTCTCCACACTTTGGTGGACTATGGGAAGCTGGGGTAAAGTCCACAAAATCTTTAATCATTCGATCTATTGGCACACACCGATTGACAAGTGAAGAATTAACTACCTTACTAGCTCAAGTGGAAGCTACTTTAAACTCGAGACCACTGTGTGCGCTTAGTAATGACCCATTAGATTTAGAGGCTCTAACGCCTAGTCATTTCCTAACCCTTGAACCACCGAATGCACTCCCTGAACCCAGTTTAAGAAATGTACCGTTCTCCAAATTGCAACGCTGGCGCTTGATAACTGATATCCATCGTCACTTTTGGTCACGCTGGACCAATGAATATTTATCAAGTCTTCAGATTCGTACAAAATGGACAGATAGCATTAAAAGCTTAACGATTGGTGATCTTTTTTTTTTTTTTGTGTTAAATCACGGCGCGGAAGAGGGGGGTACTACACCCATGGTTGGGTCGTCCTTCCCCCTCATCCTCCGTATCGTTTATTGTTTATTGAAGATAAACATTACATTTTTCAAGGTATTATATAAAAGCTGTGCACATACAAAAAAAAAATGTGCAAAAAATGAACAATATATGTTCATATATTTTACTCATTACCGGTAATAGACTAATTGGTCTATAAGATTTTGGTAGTGATAAATCTTTATCGGATCCTTTTGGAATTATCACTAGTTCTGCGTTTTTCCATGGTTGCGGGAATGTTCCATTTTTCATTGATTCGTTTATAATCAATGTTAGATCATCAGATATTTGATGCCATGCTTTTTTCAAAATTTTTCCAGTTAGGTTATCGTATCCTGGTGCTTTATTAGGGTTCATTCTCCAGAGTGCAATTTTCACTTCTTCTTTAGTGACATTACGCTCAAGTGTATAGTTCGTTCTTTCTATCACTATTCGGGAATCTTCTCCGTCGATTGTAGGTATTAATGTGTCTGTTATCTCTTTTAATGTTTCTCCGACGGTAGTGGTAAAGTTTCCGTCGGTTTTTCTCACCGAAGTTGGTACATGTTGTGTAATGGTACCCTTTTTAATCCATTTGAAGGTTTTCCCCCAAATGTCTTTATTTCCTTCGGTTGTAAATTCTTTCCATGATTTGAACTTCTCTTTTCGTAATTGACTAGTGTACTGGTTTCTGGCAAAATTATATGCTTGTCTATATTCTTCTGGATTATTACTGTTACATTTTTTAATGTACAGTCTTTGTTTTTTCCTCATATATCTTCTTTTTTCGTCCAATTCGGGTGTCCACCATTGAGGTTTAATCTTTAAATTTCTTTTAGTTTTTGGTATGGAGTTGTCGGCCGATACGATCAGATTTTTTGTTAATTGTTTGATCATATTGTTTATATCTCCTGTGATTTCATTTTTATTAGTCTCTTTCTGAAGGGTTTTTGTGAATATATCCCATTTTGCTTTTTTAACATTATATCTTTTTTGTCTCTGGTTTGTATTATTGTTTGCATTAGTGTTTGATTCTATGTGCAATGTAAAACTTATAATGTTATGGTCGCTTGTGGTTTGTTGTTCTATTACTTTCCATTCTTTTATACGATCTGTCAACAAGTTGGTTAATGTTATGTCGATCCAAGTGTTTCCTCTAGGTCCTAAGTAAGTAGGATTGTGTGGAATTTGGTTCTCTATTTTTAAATTTTCTCTTGTTATAAAATCTTCGACAAAAATTCCTCTGTGATCGGTGTTTTTGCTTCCCCACATTGTAGAGAACGCATTTACATCTGCACATATTATGATTGATTTGTCGAGACCTATTTTTTCTATGATGTTTGTTAATTCCGTGGTAAATCGAATAGTGGGTTCTCTGAATTGGAAGTACGCTGATATAAGTACGACGTTTGTTCCATTTATTCCGATATTGGCAATCGCGAAATGTTTATTCATATATTGTTGTAGTGCTACTATTTCTAATTTTGGGTTTAACACCACGATAGCTGTCCATGTAGTAATGCTTTCTCTACCCTTTATGTATTGTCCCTTGTGACATATAACTCTGAATGGATTAATTTCCAATCCAACGAGTTTATGATTTCTAGTGTAGGGTTCTTGTATTAGTATTATGTCTATTTTGTTAATGGTACTATAATGCAGGAGTTCGTCATTTACTATTTGACTCCTCGCTGCGTTTATTTGTATTATTTTTAAATTATTCATGATGAATTTGTGCCATAACTTGTCTTTCTGCACCTTTGTATAATTGCTCTCATGCGTGAGGGGCAATCAAGGTGATTCGATGGCTCATTTTTACCACAGTTCACACATTTTGGATTTAAACTACAGTTTTTCCAATCGTGGTTCTTTTCCTGTGTCGAACATATCATGCATGTCTGTATGTTAGTCGGGCAGTATTTTGCAATATGTCCATACCTTTGACATATGAAACACCTGGTAACTTGGTCATAGGGTAGGATTCTACAATACGACATACCGATGTAGAATCGTCCGTTGACAAGTTTTTTATATATGCTCGGGTGGACTTCCAGTAACCAGGATACTTTTCTGGAAGATATTTGTCCCTGGGGCGATCTTTTATTGATTGCATTATATTTTTCTTTGTCAGTATCTCTAAGTTCGGAGTTGAGGTTAATGAGATCCTCCACAACTTCTACTCCGGTTAACTCACTATCAACATTGTATACCAATAACTTTGGTTTCAATGTTTTTTGTTCAACTACCTCGAGATTACTTTTGAGCAAAGCTTCTCTTGTATTTCGATCGGCAGGTTTAATGTAAATGTCTCCTGTTCTTTTAATAGTATTTGTCATTACTATATTTGGTCTCGGATTATTTTTTAGTATCTCTGAATAAGCTTGTTTCTTTAGTTCCAGAGATGTCTTACTCCCTGTGTTCTTGACAATATATCCTAGTTCCGGTGTTTCATTTTTTGCTTTTTCAATAAGCTTTTTAGAACGTTGTTTTTTGTTAGTTTTTCTTGTAACTAAAACAAAACCATCTTCTTTATTATTATTCTCTGGTTCAACTCTACTTGGCGGTCTAGGTCTAGATCCCAAGCGGGATTTGATCGTCCGAGGTTCTGTATTTTTCACTTGTTTGGTTCTGTTAAGTTTCTCTATGGTATTCTTAAGATCCCTTGCTTCATCGCGTGAATTAGAGATGATGGATTCAATTTTATTAGAAATCAATGTTTCCATATTTTTCTCCATTTGGTCGAATTTCATTTTTAGTATCTCTAAATCATCCGTTTCCTTTCTTATATTCTTCTGTTTTAGGTTTTCTAGATAAATTATTGATTCTCCAAGTTTTGCCATTGTAGTGTTATCAACTCCATGTTTATAAGTAATCTGATTGTGAAGGTCTTGCAGATTAGTTATAACTGTACAAATATTTATCATAGTATCGTTTGTCTCTTTAACGCATTTTGTGCATTTTTCGCAGCAATTTGATTTTAAAACTTCTCTTTGTTTTTGTTTTTGTTTTTCTCTTTCTCTTTCTGCTTCTCTTTCTTTTTCTTTTTCTTTTTCTTTTCGTTTTTCCAATTGTTGTTTTCTTATAGCGTTCTCAAGTGCCCGCTCCATTTCATTACCGGATTCACTATCCGACTCCGATTGTTGAGTAGGTACGGGTTCTTTGTTTTTCTTAATTGTTGTTGTCTTTCTGGGCTTTGTCACTTTTGACGTACCCTGTTTATCTCTTTCATCCATTTTCAATAGTTGCTTGTTGTGCTATAATGTTAAAATCCTCCAAACCCCATATACCAACCCTATCTGGACGGATTTAAGTTAATTTGTGGTTTCGGACTTTAAAATATTTCTTTATTGATTATGTTGTCGTCGTTAACAACCGAATTGTCGGGACTTAGAATTATTTCGGAATTAATCGAATACTTGTTGATTGCCTGTTAGCAACACGAAATATCTACGCGATTGTTATTTTTCGGACTTAGAAAAATTTTCGAAAAGATAATTATGACTTGTTGATTTCTAGTTAGCAACGTAGACCAACAACAGAAATATTAAAATTCGGACTTAGAAAAATTATCGAGACTAATAACCGGCTAGCAACGCGGGTTGCTAACGAGTTTGTTGATTCTCGACAAAAAACGAATTTTTTGTTTAAAAAGTCAAATTTCGGATGTTTAAACCGCCCTCGAGGGTGCGTATTTAAGCCCACGGAGTTGAAACTAGTCTCAAACGGTAGGGGACAACCCTGGCTACCCTCCCTGTAAATTACGAGAGTAAAGGACCGTCCAGAGAGGAGTGATCCCCCTGTGAGTACCCGTAACTACGGAAAAATAAATCTCTGACCTGATGTATCCCTTATGTCGCCGTAACTTCTCAACCCTTGGTCCGATTTTCTTGGGATCTGTACAGGTGCACACGATTTCTCAAGACGAATCCTCCGGTATCTTCGGCGTAAAAAACTCTTCACTTTTTCCCGACGAAAAAGTCAATCTCGCGGGAGCTCATAAAAACACGTCTATTCGCAACGAATGTCAACGATTGGTGATCTAGTTCTTATAAAGGAATCAACACATCACTCTATTGGCGACTCGGGCGTATTATTAAACTCCATCCTGGATCTGATGGAATCTCCCGAGTCGCAACAGTCAATACAGCATCCGGAACTTTAACCAGACCCGCTGTTAAACTGTGTCCCTTGCCAATATGTTGAAGGGATCCTTCAAAGTGGGCGGTGATGTTTGCGCGTGATGATTAATATGTCATATTATTATTATTATTATTATTATTATTGAGCGCGACGACGGTTCTCCTTATCT